>CAUYRT010032739.1:0-30367 GCA_963574885.1 Lepilemur ruficaudatus
ATTGAGAACTGCTATATATTAGGCATTTCACTAGATTATTTTACTATATTTTCTCTACACTGTAATTCTGTAGGTAGTCGGGGATGAATCTGTTTTATTAACCATTGGATTTCTTTTTTTTTTTTTTTTGATTTCCAAATATTAAGGGGGTACAAATGTTTTAGGTTAAATGGATCATTTTTGTAATGTTTGAGTCTGGGCTATAGGTGTGCCTGTCACCCAAATAGTGTTCATAGTGCTCATTAGGTTGGTCTGTTCCCCTCTCCTTAACCACTGTATTTCTAATACCCATTATGCAGCCTGTTACATAGTAAATGTTCTAGAAAAATATTTGTTGAAAGGATGAATAATGAAAAATCTCAAACCGTGGGCTCTGAGAAGCCAGGAACTGTGTCTGGTGAATACATTTTTGTATTCACAGAACTTGGCTCAGTAAACACTTGTTGAATGAGTAAAGCAGGTGGTATGATTTTTATTTTACCAGTGAAGAAGCTGAGGCCCAGGGAGGCTAAGGAAGATGTCCGCGATAGTGGCTGTCATGTCCTGGGTACCTGTTATGTGCCAGACCCATGCTAAGTGCTTTCCATGTATTATCTCACTTTACCCTCAATAACTGCCCAGCAAGGCTGGTGCTGTCAGTCTCTCTGTTGGGGACAGTACTTTCCTTACTCTATGTCACATATCCTGCCTGAGTACAGGTCTATTTATCTCCAGAGTCTTTTAGTTTACCCCAGAAGTTAATGTAATTTCAGCCAAAAGCAAAAGAAGATACTGCTCCTTCCATGGGAAGACTCAAGGCCAGAGAAAGAAAGGGACCTGCCAGAGACAGGTGCAGGAAAGGGACTCACCTCAAGTCTCTTGCCTCCCACTTGGGGGCCCTTCAAAAGGACATTTGCATCACTTTGATGACCTTGCTTGTGCCCATGCAGCTGCCAGCCTGCAGGGCTTTACCTGGTGGACACATTTCAAATGTCAAATGCAGATATGCAAGGACTGCACAGGAACTAATTAACATATCAAAGGTAATGAGTTAAAGTCACCTAAAGAGAAGATGACCAGGAACATTTTCTGGGAAACCCAATGAATTCTTCCAGGAACCCCCCCTGAAAAGCAGAGCTTCTAGGATTGGCCCCAGGGTGGGGATGTAGGAAGAGCAGCCCCGTGGGCCACAGAGGCGTGCCCAGCGGATGTGGTGGGCGAGGGCTGAGAAGCCGCAGTGGGGAAGCAGCAGTGCTGGGTGCTCCCCACTTCCCAGTAAGGGAAGAGGGAAGGGATGAGAAAGGAGAGGTGGGCCAGTGGAACAGGGAATTAGGGAGCAGACAATGTGGGGACTAATGGGGGAGGGAGGGAAAGAAGGCAACATATGTGAATGAATAGAGTTCCAGGCAAACAACTAATCAGTCTTGAAAAATTATACCCTGCCAAGGGAGAGATCTGCCCCCTACCTAACAAGTGGAGACCGAGCAGTGCTCTGTGCTTGAGTCCTGTCTCCAAACACACTTGGGTTCAAATCCAGGTGACACTGCAGCATCCACTTGGGAAAGTGACATCATGTGTCTGAGTCTCAGTTATCTGAAAAATGAGGCCAATAATAACGAATAACTTGGGGTTACTGGGAGGGCTAAACGGGACGAACTGGCTGGAAAATGCCTGCTTCACACTGGAACTTCGGTTAGTGTCTCTCCTTCCGTCTCCTCCCTCCCCCCGGTCCCTCCACCCTCCGCCCTCCTTCCTCTTTCCCTGACTTCCTCTCTCTCCATTCCTGTACTCCCTCCTTTTCTTCTCCTCACTTTTCCAAGTATTTATCGACTCCTGTGCCAATTCCATTTAATTCTTCCCGTAATGTAACAATGCAGAGAATTTATATGAACAGTCTATCCAGAAGCTGATAGATACAGTGTAATTGGCAAGCCTGGATGGGAGTGGGTGGGCACTAATAGGGTGTAGGAGGAAGAGACAGGATGACTTCATAAGGGAGGAGGCATTTTTGGCTCGCCAGAGGGGAGGACAAAGGGTTTCTGGGGAGACTGAGTGTTACCAGCAAAGACCTCACAACCTGGGCCTCAGACCAGTGCTAGCCTGGGTCTGGTGCCCTCCCTTTAGTCTGTGGAAGAAAGACTTACGTTTATAACAAGGATTGCAGGCTCGGATGCCTAGAGGTACTGAATAATTAATGAAATGAGAGAAGCAATCTGAGTGTAAAACAAAAGGGCATGGTGGGGACTGTGGCAAGATCATAATGTGCGTGCTCAGAAAGGCCAGCCAGCTGTTGCCAAGAGAAAGCGGGGTTCAGTGTTGCAAGATTCGACATTTTTTAAAGAGAAGCTAGAAATTCAGTCTTTTATGTGAAATTTCCTGACCTATAAATGTTGGCAACAAATTCAACTTTAGAAAAAACTATACTGTGTGGGCTAAATGCAGGCCCTCAGTGTGTGGACTCTGATTTGTTGTGTGTCTACTGTGCCCAAACACAGCTTGTCCTTGTCCCTAATCCTCACAATAGCCCTGTCATGCGGAGTGTATTGCCTACTATTGCAAGCAACAGAAGCCCCTGTGACTCACTAAAATCACAAAGGGCCAATCTTGGAGGGATCTGAGGAGCTCCTGGATTCGCTGGGAAGGCTGCAGATCCAGGCTGAAGGCGGGACCACGGGCGAGGGTGTGTCACAGGCACAGCCCGAACTCAGAGCTGTATGCTGGGGTGAATGCACACTCCAGGTGGCTGGAATCCAAGGCCAGGAAAGAATTCTAAATTCTCTTGATGTCTGTGTGAGTTACCTATGGCTTCTGCAGCAAATTACTAGAAATGGGATGGCTTAAAACAACAGAAGTTAGTTTCCTTGTATGTGGTTCTGGAAACCACAAGTCCAAAGTCAGTGTCACTGGGCTGAACTGTCAAGGCACCAGTGTGGCTGCACTTGCTCCCAAGGCTCTAGGAGAGAATCCGTTCCCTGCCTCTTCCAGCCTCTGGTGGCTGCCAGCGTTCCTTGGCTTGTGACTGCACCACTCCAATGTCTGCCTCCGTGTCACATCGCCTTCTTCTCTTCTATGTGTGGGAAATCTTCCTGTCTCCCTCTTATAAGGATACGTGGGATTGCATTGGGGTCCTCCGGATAATCCAGGATAATCTCCTCATTTCAAAATCTTTCATTTGAGGACATCTGCAAACTCCTGTTTTGCAATACAAGGTAATAGTCACAGGTTCAAGAGATTAGGGTGTGGGTATCTTTGGGCAGATGTTTCGAGCCTATTACCATGTCTTTGGGACACTCCTGAAGATTCAAAGCTCTGGGTGGGGACACCTGCTGGGCTGAGCCCTGTCGCAGGCCTACCCCTAGCTGCCAGGAGGTGGGAGGAGGTAGGGGACTTGCGCTGCTCCTGCAGCGGGAGGCGGGGCTGTGCCACTCCCCAAGACTCTGATAGGGTGATTGCCTCCAGGGAAAGAGGGATTTGGGGTGCTGAGCATCGCTTGCTGTTCCCTCTTCCCATTTGCACTGAGGTAGAGACCCGGCTCTGAGAGGCTGGGGGATGTCTAAGCTCCTGCCCCAGGAGGGCAGGGATCATCTCCTTCTTGTGCTGTGTGGCATTCCAGAATTTAGCCATGCCTGGCACTTAGTAGGTGCTCAGTATCTGTTAACAGCCTGCTGCCTCCAAATTCTGTTTTCTCCCTCTTCCTGTCACTGCAGCAAGCTGTGCCTGGGAGTCCAGACGAGCTGAGGGGCAAATGTATACATTGACACACAGCCTTGGCACGTGCCTGCCTGCTAGGGACACAGGCCACACCCAGTACACCCATCTGCATGCCCCATTAAGCAGAGGGCGAGAGAACTGTGAACAGTGGACCAAAAAGGAAAAAAAAAGCGGGATTAATTTATGAGGCGTTCTGCTGCCTGGATGGCTCATTGCATACCCGTTCTGGCAACGTTGCTCTGTAATGTGCTTCTAGACTTACTGTACTTCGACATCCAGTGGCTCTTTTGTAACATGCCAAATATTTTGCCGTTATTGTTCTAGGCACCTCCTGTTGGTCATTGGGCTAATTTATTTCAGTCGGAATTTCAGGACCAGACACAACTCTTATTACTCACTGCTTCGGAGAGAGAATGAAAGAGCAATTGATATTTGGAAAAATGAAAAATATGTCCAGAATACTTTGGGCTCTGAGGCCAAGAAGAAAAAAAAAAGGAGGGAAAGCGGGAGGGAAAACTACGGCGGGCTCACCTCGTCATGCACTCTGTCGTGGCCTGTCTCGGAGACATGGAGTCTAGAACGTCTGCAGACAAATGAATCAACGACAGGGCTTGAGAATTCCTCAGACACCTGGGCCCTTCCGCACATGACTTCAGCCGCCACCTGCAGGAGTGGAAAAGACTGCAGTGTGAGGGCTGCCCTCAATTAGCTGAGTGTGTGAAACTGGGTCTCGGGTTGGAGGGTGAGGGAGAAATCCCAGTGGGGCTGTTGAATTCCTAAGGCCGCTTGTTCCCGAATCCAAGACTCTTCATGGAAAATTAACTTAGGAATAGAGAAGTGACAGCCCAGACACTTGCGTTCAGGAGCAGTATGATGCAGAGGAGAGCGAAGGGCTCTGCGATGGGCGGAGAGATGATTCTAGGGCGCCCCTGGACTCCCGGAAATGGTCTTTTTGAAGCTTGAAGGGCGAACCTCTCCTTTGCTGTGCGAGGTCCTTTGCCCTGTGCATGTCAGTGTGAAATCTGCGACTTTTCTGTTCCTGGAAGTCCTGGTTGAACGCCGGGTTTTTGGCAGGCAGAGCAACTTCTGCAGATGCAGGAAAGTGGGGGATGGGCTCAGCTCCGCGCTGGCCAACAAAAGCTGCCTTTGGTGACGGCGTGCACGAAAGCGGGGGGTGTCGACACGCATCTCGGGCATGTCGAGTCTGGTTTGGGCCCTGGGCTGTGGAGCCAGGCACTCTCACGACAAATGTCACCTCCATTCCCCTCTAGGCCTTGGGCTGTACATGACCTTGGGAGGTCTCCATTTTCTCATCTGTAAGGTGGAGATAAAAATAACACCTGCCTTAGAGGGTTGTTGTACAGAAAAAAAAGGTAACGCATGTGACAATTCTGGCCGGTAGTGACGGTACCATCTGCCCCCTTTGCGCAGGCGCCGCCGGGCGTTGACTGAAGCACTGCGCGTTCGTTCTCCCAGGAATCCTCGCAGTAGCTTGACGAGGTAGAAACAAGCAGACTCCTGCTTTGCAGGTAGGAAACTGAGGCTAAGGGAGATGAAGGCCTCAGCCGAGACTCCAGAGCCCGAGTTCTACACGTCTCCTGCCGCACTTGAAGACGAGGCTCCTACAGGGAAGCGCGGGTCACAGCGTGTGGCCCAGCAGGAGGAGACAGACGCCTGCAAAGTCCAGGGAGGACCGCGGCGTCTTCATGGAGCCCGAGTCAGAGTTGTTTCGGGAACACACTGAACAGACAAGATCCTTCCCAGGAGAGTTGCCCTAAGAGGGGCAAGATGCCCTCTGTGGGAGAGACACGTGAGAGCGGAGCCTGCAGGACGTGGGGGAAATGCTCAGGGGGTGCGAGGACAGCACTGTTTTGTTATGTTCTAGATGCTTCTTTCCCTCTCTGATTGCGCAGATCTGCATGTGAGTCGAGAAGGTGACCAAGGGCCCATCAGACAGGAAGACCCTGTGAAGAGGTGATGGACACGGGGCACCCCCGGCTCTCAGCGCGCGCTCGGTTCTGTTTGTCAAATGGACGTGGCAGAGGGTGTGTGTCTGGGATTGGCAGCCAGCCCCCTGCGTTTGAAATGGCTTCAAGATGAGATCAAAACATCCGTGTCTGGGCCGTGTCTGGGCTGAGAATACTGCCCCAGTTCTGACTTCGCTCCCTGACCACCAGATCCCCACACCCCTTTCCCGTGGGGCTGGGGACATCCAGGGGTCTCCCGAGGAGGGCTGGAGCTGCGCTTGGGAGACCTGCCCGACCCGTGAGTCGGAAGCCTTCAGGCCAAGTTAATAAAAACAGAGTGAGCGTGTAGACACGGCCTGCAACGAGGCTCCCGCAGACCTCGAGCCAGTTTCTTTTTGTCTTAAGCCGTTTGGGGTTTCCGGTAATTGGGAATGGAGGGATTCTTGACACAATAGCTGCATGTCAGGTTGTGCTTTTATAAGGCACACCATGAAACCGTCTCTGCGTCCAAGGCGCTTCCTGGGATTTGTGGAGGAGCCTTGCGACCAAGTTCAAAGGAGCCTTTGATGGAGCTGGAGGGTGGGGGAGGGCAGGGTGTGGACAGTGTGCCTTGGGACTGTGTGAGCTGAGCCCACAAGAAGCTTCAAGGGCTGGGGGACGGCTGGGCTCCAGGGGCTTCCTGGGTCATCCTGTGGGCCTGTAGGGGAGGTGGGGAAGTGAGCTGTGCAGCCAGGAGACCAGGGTTCCCAGCTTTCCTCCACTGACTCTCTATAACTCCACATGGCCTTCTTCCGGTTTCTGTGCTGCCTCAGTTTCCTCATCTGTAAATTAGGGAAAATGATGTTACTCTCCATTTTGCAGGGCCATTGCGTCAAGGCAGGGGCAAGCGTGGGCTCTATAAAGCGGAGGGTTGGGGTGGAGAGTGACAGAGCTATAAGCCACCAGTTTCTGCTCTCTATACCAACAGTAATTCCAAAGGCCAAGATGGCCCAAGAGGCGGCAACAGCCGACAGGACTAAACATTCCTTTGTGCCTAGTCTAACAAGCTTGGTCTCATCCAAGCCTCACCCCTGCCCTCTGAATAATACCATTTTACTTCTGTGTGGTAGGTTAGGAGTCAGTCCCCCAGTCCCTAGCTACCAAGCCCTACTGCTCCTAAGAGGCGTACAGACGGTGGACACGCAAAGAGGTACGTCTGGGTCCCACTTGCATCCCAGGCCCGGCACCTCCCCGGTGTAGTCCTCCAGCCATAGCGATCTCCCTCTACCCATCTGGACCACAGACGGATGTTTAATTTTTTTAAAAAAGTTGCCAATATTGAAAAATTAGGAGCTTTCCCATGCAAGTCCAGGTTTTTGGCTTTTCATGAAGAGTGAGAAATCTGGCCACATGGACCCATGTTCTTGCATGGCAACACTTGCCGGCTGCCGCGGAGTCCAGCTTCCTCCAGGTGGGGCCTGGGGGCTCCTCCTGGTGACTAGACGCTGTGATGCTACCTGCCCGGCTTTGAAGCATCTGGCTTGTGATCCCTCTCCTTGAATCTTACTCTCTCTTTAGTAATCTAATCACAATGCCTTGGGTTATTAGAAAACACTTCTTGTGCATTTTTTTGTCTGTCCCGTGAGCTCACTGGCTCCTATGCCAGGGAAAAGCCTTCCACATCTCAGAGCCCCTCCTGTCTGGGCTGTGTGGGCCTCAGAGTCCATGACCTGTGATGATCTGTTGATTGGATTACTGAAAGCAGGTGACCCCGGACAGAAGTCTTGGAAAGGATTTGGTGACCTCAGAGAGGGTGTGCATTTCCATCACTCTACTATAATGGAGAGGTGTGGATAGGAAACAAATGCTTATTAAGCTACTACCATGTACCAGGCATGGTGGAAGGAATCATGCGAAAATCATCTCACTGTGCCCTCGTCACCTCCCTGAGACCGAGGTGAACACCCCTATTTTACAGATGCGGAAAGTCAGCCTCAGGAGAAGTGAAGGGGCTCAGCTAAGGTCAGAACTGGCTGGCTGGTGGCGGAGCTGGGATTCGAACCCAGGTCTGTTGACTCTCACATCTGGCTCTTTCCACACACACCCTGGGCCAACTCTCCATGCCAGGCCCCTCTCTGCCAAAGAGAAGACCTTTGCGATGTTTTGTGTCCTTGAAGGCAAACCAAAAGAATTCCCTACAACTCGCTGCTGGCATTTCAAGTATTGGTTTATGGGTTTTTGGTGAGAATACATCCAGGGGCCTATCACCCTTAGTGAAATGGATACTTTTCCAATCAAAGAGTCAAACCAGAACTTGGCTTCTTAGAAAACCACTTGTCTGGAATGCTCGCCAGCCACCAGACGGTCCCACAGTTCAGATTTTACAAACTGTCTCGAATGTATGGAGAGACCTTTAGGGCGGAGGGTGGGAATGGCGCAGGCCTCGCTGTGGAAACACACGGATGTTCGACTCTCAGGACTCCTTGGCCGGCCAGAGTCAAGTCCGCCCTTTGCGGCGTTCTCAGGAGTCTTGCTGCCTCGCTGGACCCCAAATGAGCTTTTATTTTACGAGACTTCTCTTTCATGAAACAAAAACAGTAATTAAAGAGAAAAACCTTTTATAAACAAGTGTCTATAGTTCTCGTTTGCTTAACTTTTTCCAACCTTATGAAAAATTGGAACTGAAATTGCCTTCTGAAAGAAGGTTCGGGAAGTATTTTCTTTCAGGTTCATTCAAAATAGGCACACCTCCTTCTCCACCCCTTCCTGAATGCGGCTGTTTCCCGTGGTCTCCACCATGTCCTGGAGACTAATCACGTGGTGTGTTTTCATTATCTCTCGCCACAACAATAGGGACATGCAAACGACTTTGAATGTAGTTTGTGACCTGAACCCTCATCCCAAATCTGGATGGAATCTGAGACCCTAAATGGCTTGATTGTTTGGGATAAAGAGGTTGGTTAATTCCGTCCAAGAACCAGTTGTGGGCTGGTTAGGGACTGGTTAATTCATTCCAAACGGTCAACTGAGGATGGTGAGCAGACATAACCCGTGGTTCAGAAAGGTTTCCCTTAACCCTTCCTGAATTTTGAGCTGAGGTTTATATAAACAGAAATTATGTGCGGGGTGGAGCACAGCCAGGAAGTCTCTGAGAAAACTCCATCTTACACATTTTCTTTGAGACAGCCAGACATAAATCTTTGAGGATATCCGTCTTCCTAACAGAGTGGCTGGATTTTATGGTTACTACACCCTGGTTAGATTTTAATGGATAAAATACTTTTTTTGAATCCAAGGAAAGAGCTAGTATTCCCTGAATAGCTAATACAGTCTTTCAAGCAGAAAGAAATGACTATTTTTTAAAAATCAGAGACTACACTACCAAGGGGAGAAAGGGGTATGTGTGCGTGTGTGCACCTGTTTGAGTGGCCGAATGAAAGAATAGCACTTTTGGGGATAAATTTTCACTTGTTTTTAGGATAAGCAAGTTAAATTTTCTGACTCTGAAATAATGCATCAAGCTGGGACAGGTTGGCTACCTCCAAGCTAAATAGGGTAAATATATATTTGTTAACCCAAACTAGAGGTCAAATTATTGCTCTTTGCCGATGATATGATCTTATATCTAGAAAACCCCAAAGATTCTGCCAAGAGACTACTGGAATTGATAAATAAATTTGGTAAAGTCTCAGGTTACAAAATCAATGTACACAAATCAGTAGCATTCCTATACGCCAACAACAGTCAAAACTGAGAACCAAATCAAAGACTCAATATCTTCTCTGTGCCCTTTTAAGAAATTATTAATAATAATAAAGTGCCAGATTTTTTATCCATGCATTCATTAGTGATCCACATACTCAATCTCCTCCTCACTCTCTCTCCCTTCCTCCCCTGCTTCCTTCTTTCTTTCTCTCCTTCCTACAAATATTTTTCTGAGTACTCACTATGTGCCGGGCACTGCCCTAGGTTCTGTTGAAGTTCCACACAAAGGCTACAGGGAAACTCGCTGATCATGCTAAGCCAGGTTTATTAAACTTGCTGAGCAAGGGAGAGCACTGCCCTCTGACAGTCTCCTAATATCTCAAAAGGGGAAATTAGAGAAGGGTACTTATAGGGATCTGGGGAGTGGAGATTTGAGGGTGCTCTGCTGGGCACTGGGGACACAGAGACAAATGACCCAATTTGAACTGAAGCTGCTCACAGCCTGCAGACTGTAGGCAGACTGTCACACCATGGTATATAGATATTATGGCAGATACCAGGGAACACGGAGGAGGGCCCCAGCCTGAGGTCTATGGAAGGGCCTCCAAGGAATGTCTCTAGAGGAGTTAAATCTTAACAAAACTCACTAGTAGAGAAAGGAATGGGGAGGGTGTTACAGGCGGGGGAGACCTAAGAGCTCAATTTAGGAATTGCAAATAGTTCAGACCGGCTCAGGAGGACGGTGGTGGGAGGCAAAGTTGCCGAGGGCAGGAGTTGTCCAGTTAGGTGGCATGGGTTTTCTGCAGGAGGGCTGTGGGAATGGCTTTGGAGCCATGGGAAAGCTATCACACAGAAGGGAGAGCTCCAGCGGCACTGGATTAATTAGGGAGTACTCTTAGGAAAGTGAAGTGGGTGGATTTGGAGAGTTTTCAAAACTGGATAAATAAATTAAGTCCCTACCATTCTCCAAAAGTAACCACTTAGTTTAAAAAATATATTAATAATTACATAGGAAAGCCCCGTCTCTACAAAAAATTAAAAAAATTTAGCTGGGTGTGGTGGTGCACACCTGTAGTCTCGGTGACTTGGGAGGATTGCCCGAGCCCAGGAGGTGGGGGTTATAGAGAGCTATGATTGTGCCACTGCATTCGAGCCTGGGTGACAGAGCAAGACCCTGTCTCTAAAAAATTATATATTTGATGGGTTTCCAATCCATTGCAACTTTCAACCCTATGGAAGCTCAAATTATCCTATCTTTGGCAAGAGGGAGCCTCTTCACATTGGCTTCTGGCTCCTTTTGATACAACTTTAGTAGCCTTTGATAGCTTCAAAGCTATCTGATGTGTCAAGATATTCCAGGCTCATCTTGTATGTTTTCATTTCCAGACTTGAAGCCAGCCGTTCAGCCGAGGAACTTGTTTCTACTAATGGGAAGTGGTATTTAAAGATCACAGTCTGGGTGCTTGGTTGGTGGTGTCTACAGGGCTGTTCATTATTTCTAGGCCTCTTCCCTGAAACTCCTGTGCATGTGTGTGCACTTGAATGCACACATGCACAAATGCCTTGTGAGTTTATACTGTTTCCTATTCAAATTCAGAAGTTCAGAGATTTTACTTAATCTCTTCTATGTTACATTTTATCTATTTTCTTCCACACTGAGAATGTTGGTTCTTAAGGATACAAGAGATGGTAAAATCAGAATAAATCATAATTACTCATTTGCTTTATTATACTTTATACATACAAAAATCTCAAAATAGCAGTATTAATGCTACCACCACTGATTAAGATTACTGAAAAGTTATTTTTTTCTTATACTAGCTCCATTATTTCTCATTAAAAAAATAGTTGTACTATATCCACGTAGATCAAAGAACCATTTTCTACTGTCATCTTTCCCTCTTAACTCTCATTTAGTCTTAGTTCTACACACAGTTTGTCCCTCCAGTTGTTTCCGTTATCTGAAGCTTATTCTCTAGCAGATTCCACAAAAGGCTCATGGGAATAACATTTTTTGAGTTGACAACAGTTCGTACCCTTTATACTTGAAGCTTAGTTTTGCTAGATATAAAAACCTGGGCGCACCTTTTCTTCCTGTGCTTTCTAGCATCAAGTGTTGGTGTCAAAAAGCCTGATGACAATCATGTTTTCTTTCCCTTCTAAGTCACATGCTTTCCCCCCATATGCTCAAAGGGCTATTCTCATTTTCTTTAAAGTTCAGTAACTTTACTAGGATATAACTTGATATTGGTCATGTTGGGTCAATAAATTCTCAGGTACATGGGGTCATCACTCAATAGGTAGTTTAAAATCTTTTTAGCTTAGGAAATTTTCTTGAATCATAAATTTTAGTATTTGTTTTGCTCACTTACTTTTGTTTTCTTCCTCTGGGAATTCTTTTATCCATACGTTGGATCTTCTTTGTCTATGTTCAGTATTTGTAACTTTTTCTCAAATTATTTTTTTAAAGTTTTTTCTTTCAATTTATTAACATTTACTCTGCTTAATAATAGTAATGATATTGATAATAATAATAATGCTGTTTCACATTTGCAGAGTACCTTGCAGTGTGCCAAGAAGAGGACGTATATGATACCCCTATTCATACACGTCTGTGAGGCTAATGAACTTCTAAGTCCATTTTTCTGGACATCCATCTCTTCTCTCAAATTATTTTTAATCTCTTTTTTTTTCTCTTTTTTCTATTGTATTTCTTTTAAGGCATTATTTGTTGTGTTGTCTGCACTGTTTCTTCCAGTTCAGTTTTCATTTATAAAATAATTTTTTTCTTTTATTTCTAATTATCTCTTGCTTTCTACCATCTCATTTATGAGGTTTTAACATGTTGATTTACATAGTTCTATCATTGTCTTACTGTCTTTTATTTATTTTGAAATAGTGTGTTAGAATTTTGATTTCTTTAAAAGGATTTTTTATGGTGTGTTCTTATTACTTGTAGTATTATTGTTCTCTTCTTTAATCTCTTTTTTCTTACAGTAACTTTGTACAGCATTTGTTTTCGATGCTTTTTCTGTGGATCATTTTTATGTTAATTTAATTTTTCAGAACATCTGGAAAGATAGTTGGTTTAGGAAGCTTTTGTAACTTCACAGGTCTCTCTTCTGTTATTTTCATGTAAAATTTAAAAATACAGCAGCTTGCTATATTTTTTGAGATTTCCTGGCTGTATTTTCCTCCCCCACTTTATCTGTACTTTTTCATTGCTTTGTCTGTTTTCCCTGTCCTGTTTAATTTTGATTTTATTCCCAGCAGTTTCCCCTCAGCGTGGGACCCTGTCCCAGAAAGGAGCCCTGGTGGGTCCATTTTGAGAGCTGGTAGGAGCTAGACGGCACCAGTCTCTGCACGTCTTACTCATAGCACTCACCCCTTACTGAGTTCGGCAAAACCCCTCCTGTTTTCAGTTGTTGTTTTCAAATTGGCCTGTCCCATTTTCTCGTGAAGACCTCTTGGCTATTTTGGGGTCCTCTTGTACTCATGGCCATCAAATGCCTCGTTGCTTCTTCCACTTTCTCTCTCATGGGTGCCAATGACATGCAGGAGTTATGGCTATTAGTGCTTTGGGGTTTGCGGGCAGTCATTTTTACCTGGTTTAGTTGTAAATGTTGTAATATGAGTTTTGGAGTTTCTATCTAGTTGCTCTATTTTTAAATGGGGTTTTGGGAAATCCAAAACTGTATGTCCATCAGCACCTTCCAGAAGCCATATCTACCTTACTTGTTAAATACACTATCTTACAACAGTCCATTGAGGTAGATATTATTTTCCCTCTTGCAGAGGTGGTGAGTCTTCCAAAGAGGGAAATAATTTATTCCTAAGTGGCAGAGCTGTGACCTGAATCCATGGAACCCTAAAATCTTCTATAATGTGACAAATTCTTTGACCATTATCATTCTCATTCTAAATCATCCGGTAAATCTTTAAATGCCTGCTTTACTCTGGGCTCTGTAGAGTAAGCAGTGGACATAAAATAGGAGTAATAATTATAGCAAACATATATATGGAATGGATATAGTTCAGGCTTTGTGCTGAACACTTTCCACACGTTATTCCTTTCCATCCTCATAAACATCAGGGTTAGAGATAATTGCAGATGACCAAACTGAGGCTCAAAGAGGTTAATTAGCATAAATCATATCATGTCACACTATCTTGCTTAATACCTGGGGATGGTTCCCTAATACACTAGAAATAAGATTTAAAATCTTTATCTTGACATAAAACCCTACTTGGTCTGGCCCCTCTGTATCTCTCTGACCCTGTCTTGGGGCACTCTCTTCCCCATCCACACACTCCGGCCACCCGGACATTCTTCAAGTTTTCGACTGTTTCAAGATCATTCTCATCCAAGGGCCTTTGTCCCCCCGTTCCAGCTGCTGCAGGTGCTCTCCCTGAAGGTCACAAGGATGGCTCCTTCCTGTGGCTTCCCAGCCACCCAGTGTAAAGTAGCCCTTTAGTTATCCTTTGTCCCATTATCCTGCTTTGTTATCTGGTAACTTCGTTGTTCATTAATTTACTTATTGCCTCTCTACACTTACTGGATTATAAGCACTGCAAGAGCAGAGATTGCCTTAGTTTGGGTTCTTCTGAAAGCACAGCCTCCATCAAGGGTTTAGGTGCAAGTAGTTGATCTGGGAGTTGATCTCATGAGGCAGGAGGGAGGGACCAGGGGGAGTGGAAGCAGGAAGGAGGAACAGTCAATGCAAAGTGTGCTACGGAGATTGCAGGTAGGCAGCAGGGCCTGGATTTCCCTAGGATCTCCCTAGGAAAAGTGGACTTGGTATCTCCCAGATTTGTCTTCGTGAAGGACAAGAGGCTGTAGGATTATCCACGAGGGTTCTCCCCCATTGGTTGAGGATAGCCCCCAAGGAATGTTAGCCCCACATTTGCATGTTGTATTTGCAGAAGGTCCCAACAGGCCCTTTCGATGTCGCACAGTTTCTTGCGGCAGGAAGCAGAGGGTCATGCAGGGCACCTGGTAGGTGGGATGCTGCAAGCACGAGGTGAACTTGAGCTTGTATGGAGCTGTCTGCTGTGGCCGTGGCTAAAATAGGAGGGGAGAAACAGGGGTGCCCGCGGCAGGACCCGTGCCTGTTCTGCCGCCTGCTGACACTCTGTGCAGGTTAGAGGAACGACCCACTAAGGAGCAGTAAAGGCAAACTTTGGTCTCTAAAGTCAAGGTTTTAACTGCCAGGCCACATGGCGTGTGCTCCTTACCCTCCATAATCTCTCCAATTTGGGCAGAGCAGGGAGAGACTCTTGAAAAAAAGTGTTTCATCCAGACTTTACAGATACCTGAGGCACAGGGAGGTAAGAGGCTCACCCCAGGCCGCACGGTGCTGGGGATGTCGGCCCCAGCCTCTCTGCCTTCCCGGCTGAACTGGCCTCGAGATATGGGAGAGCTGTGAAGAGGATTGTGTGCAACCCTAACCTGTCACTCCATCCTGCTTGGAAATCTGGCTCAAGTGGGATCGGTACTCAGGTGGGCAAGCTGGGTTGAGCACAACCAGTTTTCTTCTTCCCCGACTTGGGTATTCCTTGGTTCTTACTGGAATATGTGTTTCTACATGGAAGAGGAGGCCAATGTGACTTCCTAGCCACCAGAGGGGTGAAGAAGCCATCTGTTACATGTTCAGGTGGTGGGGCCAGGGGCCCCATTATTGCGCCCCAGATTGGCTGGTGGAGGAGGACAGAGGGGTATGTTTCTCCTCCTTTCTCTGCCACCCTCAACCAGAGCAGCTGGTGCAGACTCAGATAAGCATCTGAGCTCTGGGAAGCCGATTGGTACTGAATCCAGCCCCCGCACCGGCTGAGGTCCACCCATCCCTAATTTTCATATGAGTTATATTAAAGAGTCTGATGGGAAAGTATGTCTTGGTTTAAAAATAGAATAATACAACAATAAATCAAGAAGAAAAAGCAAACTGAAAAAATGCAGAAAACAGATGAAAAGAAAGGGGAAAAAGTGAACGGTACGAAAATACCCTCCATGCCAGGCACTTCAGATGTGATTTCCTGTGGCCTGCACTTTGAAGGAGCCTGCTGTTACGCCATGTGGCGCCTCTGCAGACCAACGGGGCAGACCAGAAAGGCGTGTGGAGACTTGGAGGCCAGGGTGACATCTGACCTGCTTCTGCTCCAGACGCACACACTGAGGACACGTCAGATGATTTTCCGCTTGGTGGAACTGAGCCCTGTGCCTGCTCCACCCACCCCGTGCCCATCCGGCTCTGACACACTTCCTGTTATGGGCGCGGGCACACAGTGGGGCCGCTCGCTGGTAGGGGCCAGGGCACTGGCTTCCCGGTGCAAACGACTTCAAAAGCTTCATCTGGCATGCGGAGAAATGATTTAAAAGTGAACTTGGGTGGCTCCCAATCCGACCTACTCCAAGTAAGTAGAACGAAAACATACATTATCTCATGTTAAAGAGCAGGCTTCTTTGAAGGCATTGCCAACTATTTATGAAATCCTAACTTATTGCTGAAAAAAGCCCCCGACAATCCTAGCAACCGCTGGCAAGGCCAAAAGGACATAAACATGATGTCATGGTGCCAAATCCCAAATTGGCCAGGATTGCATGACAAATTTGTAATTCTAATCAACCAGGATCTCAAATGTATGCCCTAAGAATATACTGTCTGCATCGGGGATGCACTTGTCTGATATTAAATTTTGCCAAGGAAAAGCAAAATAAACATTTTTCCTAACAGGCTGATTTGGGAGGGGTGAGAGGTGGTGGTATACGAGTGGAAAAAATAACATTTCAATAACATGAGAGAAAAAAGAACAAATCAAGACCCGACTGATGCAGCCTGCAAAACCGTCCAGTTCAGAGGGCTGGTGCTGAGGAGTTTGCCGTGTGTCATGGGACGTGGAAGCCTGGCTGGGTGGAGTGTGGGTGGCGACGGAAAAGGACTCACAGCCCTGTAAGCACCTGACACAGATGGGCCTGAACCTGAGAAGTGTCCCAAGATGGATTGGGCTCATATTTATAAACCACTAAAATGTTTCTGGTTTGCCAGGCAAGAAATTGGCAGCAGGCATCCTCCAAACATGTGTATGTGTGTGTGAACGCTTGCAGGCGTGTGTGCGCACCCGTGTGTCCTGGCCGTCAGCGCGAGGCCAGCTGCACTTGATTATGATCTCCAGCACGCCCACAAACATGCATGTGACTGAGGGGATGGCTTGCTATTAAGAAAATGTGACTTGTTAACGCCACGCTGTGGATCTCGGTTGCTTTGGCCGTCCCTCTGTGCCTGAGCGTGGTGTCCTGGGAGGGCTGCTATGCGGAGCTGCCCACGGATTGTGGCAGAGGCAAGGAGTGTGCGTAGGACTCTGCCCCCTTCCCCACTGCACTGATTCCACCCCAGGGAGGAAGGAAGGACCCACATGGCCAGCAACCAAAAACTCCCAATTTCAAACGCTGACTGTTGCACCTGCACAATTCTTTTCTTTCTTTCGAGACAGAGTCTCACTGTTGCCTGGGCTAGTGTGCACTGGCGTCATCATAGCTCACTGCTCAAGTGATCCTCTTGCCTCAGCCTCCCATGTAGCAGGGACTACAGGGGTGCAGCTAATGAATAATTCTTTTAACTTCTTGGAACCATTTGATGCAGAGAACCATTACTTCTGTTCCTTTCTTAATGACAGGATTATTAATGAAAGTTGAAAACAAAATTGAGATAACATCAGTTGTCAGTGCTACAGGCATTATCATTATGAGTATTATTTTTATTGAAGGAATCAAAAACTTCCCATTTCAAACTATCCTCTGAGTTTTCCCTGCCCTGGTGACTGATGTTTCTGACAGTTATCATTGCCTTGGATTAGGCATTGGAAGTTCACGTTCAAAGGCAGATCTGATCAGAAAAGAGGAAACGTGTTAAGGCATGTCATATGTAGCTGCTCATCTAACCTGGCTCTCAGCCAGGTTTTTCAAACTTTTGGGGGCCATGGAACTCTTTGCGACTCTGATGTGCCCTCATAAAATGCACATCATATGTTCACACTAAATTTACTTATAATTCCATGGTGTTAATGGATCCGCTGAAATGGGAGTCCAGGGACCTCATACTAAGATCCTCTTGCTCTAAAAGTTGGAAGGACGTAGACCAGATACATTGTGGATCTTCCAGGAAGGGTGAAGTACAACAGCCACAGCCTTGGAGGGCAGATGAATTTGCCGAGGCACAGAGAGGTGAAGTGACTGTCTCAAAGTAACAGAGCCAGTAAATGCTAAAGCTAGAACCAGACCCCAGGGCTACTGGCCTCACTGTCCAGGTGAGTCAAGAAGCCTGGACTCAGGATCCCACCGTGCCACTTCCGTGTGACCATGGGCAAATCATTTAACATGCTCGGGCATGCTCTGTAATCTTCAGCTTTTTCATCTGTAGCTGCGACAGGACCACGTAGTCCAGTTTACTCATCTATGAATGAAGATGCTAATGTTTACCTAAGTATTCCATATGACTTTGACTATTGGTCATGTATTAGGCAAAGAGCATGGGGGCTGATCACCTTAACCTAGTCCAACTGAGCTGAATTGGGGCTGAATTGCAGTAAGGCTCCATCTACCTTCAGTTTGCTCCCAGTCTTCCAGATCTTCCAGCTGAGGACTGGTGTGTTTACTGGGACCTCCTACCCCTGGCAAGGGCTGAATGTGAAGCATTGTGTAAACTATAAGATTCCATATAAATTATTGGCTATTATTGTTATCTTTGCTGAAAGATGCATACTATGGTCTGAATATTTGTGTCTCCTCCAAAATTCATACGTTGAAATCTAATCCCTAATGGGTTGGCATTAAGAGGTGGGGTCTTTAGGAGTTGACTGGGCCATAAGGGCGGGGACCTCATGAATGAGATTAGTGCCTTTATAAAAGTTGCTTGAGGGAATCTGCTTGCCCCCTATGTTATGTCGGGATGCAGCAAAAGGCACCATCCATGAAGCAGAGAACAAGCCTTCACAGACCCCAAATCTGCTAATGCTTGAACTTGGACTTCCCAGTCTCCAGAACCATAAGCAATACATTTCTGTTGTTTGCAACTGCCAAGTCTAAAGTATTTTGTTATGGCAGCTTGAATGGACTGAGACAACAGAGAATGTAAATATTATATATGGCAACTTTTGTAATAGAAACCAAATAGTGAAAAATTAGAACCTTGTAGTCTAAAATATTCTGATTGATACCTGGATAAGTGTAAGGGAAAGCTGTGGTACAAGTGCTGCCATGGGCATTGTGATAGCCGGTGTAGACAGTGAAGGCTTGTGAGTGTATTGGTTGGAAATCTTCCTATTGTGCATGGCAGAAACTCACCTCAAGTAGCTTAAGCTAAATGGGGAATTTGTTGGCTCACATAATTGTCTTTTATTTATCATTTCTCTTTGTTTTCAGTCATATGGTCTTGTTTCTTGGCATATCTAGTAATTTTTGATTACATATCAGACATTATATATTAAAAAATTGTGGAGTCTCCAGATGATGTTATCTTCCTCTGGAGAAGACTCATTGTCTTAGTTTGGGTGCTTCTGAAAGCCCAGCCTGTGTCAAGGGTTTCTTTCCCTATATTAGCAGGAAGGTCTGGGGGCTGAGCACATTAATCAAATGAAACTGAGCTGGATCAAGGCTGAGCAGCAGTTTTCATAAGGCTCCATCTAACTCTGGTTTGCTCCTCATCCTCCAGGACTTCCAGTTGAGAGGTTGGTGTGTTCAGTGGGACTCCCCCGCCCCCGGCAAGGCCTGAAATTCCAATCTCTGCCTACTGAGCACTGTGAGATTGCTGCAAACATCACTCTTCTTTTAAAAGACTTTGTGTTTAGCTTCAGAATTTGGCAGCTCTGTTGGGCTCTCTGTCCTCCGGTAGTGAGCTCTGCCCAGAAAAGGTCTGGATTCTCATCCTTTTCCCCTGCAGCCTGACTCAGCAAATGCACCCAAGGAAAAGGTGGCTTCAGAATGCCAGCTCACCTCTCCATGGTTCCTACTCTCTGGATCTTATGCCCCCTAATCTGCTGGTTTTTTCCAGTTGTTCTGAGAGAAAATGTAGATCTGCTGTAATCTACTCCTTCATACCCGGAAGCAAAAGCCTCTGGTTTGCGTGTCTTAAAAATCTGAGGATAGATCTGGAACTACAGGAATGGCTGAACCTGAACCCAGATGACCAAGGATATTATTAGGTGTTTCTTTCTCTCTTTCAGCTCCACTCTCCTTATAGACTTCCTTCTCACACAGGGTTGCCCCTGAAGTTGCAGAGAAGCCCTCTAGGAACTCTGGATTTATCTTATAGCAGATTAACAATCCTGGCAGAAACTGAAAGCTTCTTTCTCAACAGAATCAACAAAAGTCCAAAAAGGCTCCTGCTGGCCTGGTTTGGAGCATGTGTCCATCCTGATGCAATCAGTATGGCAGCAGAATAAAATGTGATAATGTTTTAGGCCTTGCCACATGCCCACGCTGGAATCATGATCAATCTTACATGATCCACCTGACTAAACAGGGGGAGGGGCCGTTCTCCAGAAAAAAGAAAGGAGGTGTTATTTTTCATGAGGAAGGGGAATAGAAGCTGTCCAGGCACAGTATACAGATACACTGCGTCGTGGACGTTGTACGGATGCAGGTAGGACTGAGGCTCAGAGAGGAATCATCTGCTGTCACCCTGGCGCCTGCCATCATTTGCAGAGATCCCATTTCCATTCAGACCACTCATCCAAGCACTCATGTCACAGTTCCTGGGCCTTCTTAACTCTGGTAACTCTTACTCTCACTTCATTTCGAGCTCCACTCCCTGGACTTGCTCATTACCTGAAAATGCTCTGGTGTCCCATCCTCAGGTCTCTCACGTCTCCTGTCTGTTCTGTGCCCCCTGACACTCCCAGGTCCTCGACTGCTCCGTTTACTGGCTCCTCTCCTGTCACTGCTCTGCCTGACCTCATGACCTGTTATTTCATTTGTTATCCCTCCAGGATCCTCACTCCCTTTGCACACCTGCCCCTCCACACCACCCCCCTGGTAAGCACCCAGCTCTGGGACAGTGCCACTCTCCACCTTCACAAGTCCCCAGGTGACTTGGCGCTAGAGGAGCTCATGCAACTGTGAGGACTGGTACCATCATGAAAACTGCGGCTTATCAACCTCTGTCTTGTTTCTATTCAGCCTAACCTCCCATCTTCTTCGTGTCTTGCAGAGGCCACTGGGGCAAATCTTTTACAACTTCCTGTTTCTCATCCATAAACTTGTTACGTCTGCACTAGAAGAGCCTCTGTAAGTTTTGCCTGCTCAATATGCATGTCCCTTTCTTCTGGTGATAGTGTCTCAGTTTGCTTTTGGGAAAACCCTGCCCCACTCTGTCTGTCTGGTTTGGATGGCAGTGATCGTATCCTCGGAATTTAGACGTCCAGTAGCTGGGTCATCCTCCCCTGGCATGGTGATTGGGTGATGGTTAGTTATAGGACCAAAAAGTGTCCAATGAGAATGACTGCAGGAATGATTCTGAGATACTTTTCCTACTGCGATGACTGAGCTCATAGGATAACGGTTGGGAGTTGCTCATGAGTGTCTTTACACCATGAGGAGAGGGTCTACATGAGACTGGATCTGTCATGGCTCTAAGAGATGGAGAAAGAAAGAGAGAGAGAGCCAATGACACCATTTGAACCCTAGATCCAGCTATTCCTGAAGGTAATGCTAGTTTTGGACTTCTTAGCCCAAAGGGGGCCAGGAAATTCCCTTTTTATGTTTAAGCCAGTTTAAACTGGGTTTCTCTCTCTCTCTCTCTTTTTTTAAGAGAGTACAGATGACATGACATTTATTAAAAAGCATGCTACAATGCTATACTTGATAGGAAAAGAGATTATAGATATTAAGTAATAGCAAATATACAAACTGAACAAAAATGGAATATACGGTAGTGTGCAGAAGCTTGAATTAACCATGCACTAGGCATTTAGAAAATGTCTTTTAATATTTTATCTTCTCTTTGCATTTATAACATAATTCACTTCAAAAATCACAGAATCCTTTTCTTCTAATGCCACAAACTTTGTTACAAATGAAAGCTGGTACTGCTGCTTATCAAAATATACAAGACAATTGCTGCTTTATATAAAACCACCTTATATGTTAACGTGTTCCCCCAAACCTTTAAACTGGGTTTCTCTTACTACTAAGTAAAAATACCCTGATCAATATGCACACACAGCCTTATCTTCTTTATTCCAGTATCGGGGGCAATACATCCTGGTTCTTTTTCAGATTAAGGCCTTCATCAGTGCTATTCATTTATTCAACATAATTTTATTGAGAGCCTACCTTGAGTCAGACGCCATTCTTGGCACTGGTGGACACCACAGTAAACAAGTAGATGAGGTCTTTCCCGCACGGGGTTTGCTGTCTAGTTGGATAGAAGGAAAAAAATGCAAAAGATAAAAAAATAAAATTCAAGCTGTGATAAATTCTATGATTGGCGCTAAGATGGAGAATGACAGCGGAGAAGGTGTGGTGGGAACGTTTGCTTTAGTTATCTTTTCGTTTGAATTGCTTGTTCTACTGTGGTCAGAGGACACATTATGTATGATTTTATTTCTCTGATATTTGTTGAGACTCTAAAAAATTTTTGTTTTATATTCTGTGTACAAATGTGTATTCTGAAGCTGTTGAGTACAGTATTCAATAAGTGTTTATTAGGTCAAGTTGGTTGATGACATTGTTTAAATCGGCTGTATCTGAGTTGATTTTTGTCCACTTATTATATCAGTTAGCCAGAGGGATGTGTAAAAATCTTGAACTATGCTTGTGGACTTGTCAGTTTCTGCTTTTACTGGTTTTTCAACTTCTTGTACATTTTTTACAGTCTACTTTTGCTATATATATTCTGAAGTTGTATTACTAAGTGCACACAAATTTAGAATTGTTTTGTCTTATCGAGTTAACCCTGTTATCATCATGAAATATTTCTCTGTATTTCTAAGTACCACTTTCTAGGTAAAATTTGCTTTTGCAGTATATTAGTATGTTAGTAATGGTATAGCCTCACAACATTTTTTAAAGCTAGTGTTTGTATTATGTACACTTAATGGATGCAAATAATTGTGATTACAGTGATTTATCGAGGCCCAAACTATTGATATTTCCATTTAGATAGAGCATGTCTCAAAAGTCCATTACCTAGCTCTTTCTGTGAAACTGCGTTCCAGTACCAGAGGCTCATCACTAGTATTCACAGACTCAAAGGATCAATGTACATTTTTCATTGTCCAGCAATAAAAATTCATTAACTTATTATGAGATAAATATTTCAGAAATTATTTACCAGAGAATCTTAGAATCAAAATTAAAAAGATGTTGGAAAATAAAAACAGATGAACTCTTAAGGAGTATACAATACAGTTGGAAAGATAAGGGGATTTGTTATACAATTTAAGGGAGGGAGGGCACCTCTGGGGTTTCTCAGAGGACATGTGTTTAGAGATGGGAGCTCAAGGATTCAGTATGTCAGTAGACGAGGTTAACAGAGATCACAGTTTCCATTTGAGTAAGCAGCTTGAATAAAGACACAGAAGCAGGGACAAAAATAAAAATTCCATTTAAATTGAAGGTAATGATTCACACAGAGACAATCAAGGAGGGGCTAGAAAGATAGGTCAGCCACATGGTGGAGAGGCAATAGTACAAACTTCAGGAGGCTGGGTGACAGAGAAACTCATGCAGAGTTCCCAAAGGTACTTGAGGACAAAAGAGCCATTATGAAAACTGCAGAAATGTCATCTTATTGGTGTGTGATGTCTGGAGTAAGAACAGCCAGTTAGGAAGGTGAGAAGGGGTGAGAGTCAGTACCCTGTTGATAGAAGTTCAATGGGCGGGGAAGACAGCCCCGGATAAGAAAGACAAGGAGCAGACGTTACGTTTTGATTAATAGGCAGCATTAACTGCAAGATATGGTGTGTGGGAGGAGAGGGTCCTGTACTGAGCAGTACATATTTGTATGTGAATAGATGTATTTCTGAAATATTTGTATTGTCGTTAAAAATATACAACATAGAATTTGCCATTTTAATGATTTTAAGTCTACAGTTCAGCGGCATCGATTACATTTACAGTGTTGTGCAACCATCATGATTCATTTCCGAAACTTTCCCATCACACCAAACCCAAACTATGTAACCATTGAGCAATAACTCCCCATTCCCCCTTCCTCTCATCCCTGGTAGCCTCCATTCTACTTCTGTCTTTATGAATTTTCTTGTTCTAGGTACCTCATATAAGTGGCATAATGTGATATTTGCTCTTTTGTGTTTGGCTTCTTTCACTTAGCATGTTTTCAAGGTTCATCCATATTGTAGCATGTATCAGAACTTCATTCTTTTTATGGCTGAATAGTATATTCCAATGTATGTGTGTACCACATTTGTTTATCATCTGTTGGTAGACACATGGGTTGTTTCCACCTTTTGGCTATGAATAATGTTGGTATGAACATTGACATACAAATAATCTATTTGAATCTCTTTTCAATCATTTTGAATATATCCCTAGGAGTAGAATTGCTGAGTAAAATATAAACACATTTATATTTATTTTTTTGAGGAACCATCAAACTGTTTTCCATAGTGATTGTACATTCTCACTGTCAATGTATGAGGGCTCCAATTTCTCCATATCCTCGGTCACACGTACTATTTTTTGTTTTATTGACTATAGCCATCCTAGTAGATATGAAGTGGTATCTCATTACGGTTTTGATTTGAAATCTTCTAATGACTAATCATGTTGAGCATCTTTTCATGTGCTTATTAGCTATTTGTATATCTTCTTTGGAGAAGTCTCTATCTGAGTCCTTTGATTATTTAAAAATTGCATTGTTTGTTTTTGTTGTTATACGAGTTATAGGAATTATAGGAGTTCTTTATATAATCTGGATACTATTAAACTCTTATCAGATAAATGATTTGCAAATATTTTGTCCCATACTGTAGGTCATCTTTTATGTTCTTGATAACATCCTTTCATGCACAAGTGGTTTTAATTTTGGTAAAGTCCCATTTGTCTATTTTTTTTCTTTTGTTTCTCATGCTTTATGTGTTATGTAAGAGTCTGTTGCCATTTAGGTGTATGAACATTTACCCCTAGGTTTTCTTAAAAGATTTTTATGGTTTTAGCTCTTATATTTAGGTATCTGGTTCATTTTGAGTTAATGTTTGTATATGGTGTGAGGTAGGGTGTCAACTTCATTCTTTTGCATGTGAAAATGCAAATGGCTCAGCACCATTCACTGAAGAAACAGTTCTTTCCTTTTGAATGAAGTTGGCACCCTTGTCAAAAATTCAGTTGACCATTGATGTATGGGTTTATTTCTGGGCGCTCTATTTTATTTCATTGATCTCTACATCTGTCCTACACCAGTATCACACTGTTTTGATTACTAGACCTTTGAAATAAGTTTTGAAATCAGGAGTGTAAATCCCCCAACTTTGTTATTTGTCAATATGATTTTGGCTATTCAGGGCCCCTTGCAATTCCATATGAATTTGAGAATTGGCTTTTCCATTTCTTCCAAAAAAAAAAAAAAGGCATTAGAGTTTTGTTAGAGATTGTATTGATTCTGTAGATCACTTTGGGTAGTATTGACATCATAGCATTAAGTCTCCCTACCCATGGACACGAACTGTCTTTCCATTTATTATTTAATCATTTCCATTTGATTTCTTTCAACAATGTTTTATAGTTTTCAATGTAAAAGACTTTTACTTTCTTGGTTAAATTTATTCCTAGATATTTCACTCTTTTAGATACTATTTTAAGTAGAATTGATTCCTTAATGTCCTTTTATACTATTGATGTATAGAAACATGACTGGTTTTTGAGTGTTGATCCTGTACTCTGTACTTTTGCTGAAATCCTTTATTATCTCTTATAGTATTCTCTGTCATCTCCCACCCTTTATGTTTTTGTCACAAATTATATCTTTATACACTGTGTTCCCAATAACATAGATTTATAATTATTTGTTATATATTTGCCTTTTAAATCCTGTAAGAATTAAAAGTTGGAGTTATAAACCAAAAATACAATAATATTGGCTTTCATATTTGTCCATTTATTTACCTTTACTAGGAATATTTTTTCTTCATATAGATTCAAATTACAGTCTAGTGTCCTTTAATTTTAACCTAAAGGACTCCTTTCAGCATTTCTTATAGGGCAGGTCTAGTGGTAATGAACTTCCTCCACTTTTTGTTTATCTGGGAATATCTTACTTTGTCTCTCATTTTTGCAGGATAGTTTTAGAATACAGAATTCTTGGTTGACAGGGTTTTTTTTTTGTTTGTTTTCTTGTTTTGTTTTGTTTAATTTTAGCACTTTGAGTATGTCATCCCACTGTCTTCTGGCTTCCATGGAGTCTGATGAAAAAAATCAGCTGTTAATCTTTTTGAGGCTCCCTTGTACATGATGAGTTGCTTTTCTCTTGCTGCTTTTAAAATTCTCTCTTTGAATTGTTGCAAGCCTTTGGTTAATTTTCAGTGTTCTGAAAATGTTTGTTTTGACAATTTATGCCAGTGTTCTTGTTGCTTTTATGCTGTAGCAGATTTTTGGAGGTCCTTACCTTTTTATTCCAGAAGTGCTGCTTCTAGTTTATTTACCTTTTTTTTTTTTTTGAGACATGGCTTCACTCTGTTGTACAGGCTGGAGTGCAGTGGCATGATCACAATTCACTGCAACTTCCAGCTCCTGGGCTCAAGCAATCCTCCTACCTCAGCCTCCTGAGTAGCTGGGAATACAGGTGTGCCACCATGCCTGGCTAATTTTTAAATTTGTTTTGTAAAGATAGGATTTCAAACTCCTGGCCTCAAGTGATCCTCCTGCTTTGGCCTCCCAAGGTACTGAGATTATAGATATGAGACACATGCCCAGCATATTTATACCTAATGTAATAATTGTTTTAGTTGAATCCTGAAGCAGGAAAGAGATTGTCCTGTTTCAGAACTGGGTGTAGGTCAATGTGAGTGGAGCACAGTAAAGGAAAGAGAAAATGGGAAAAGATAATTTAGAGAAGGAGGCTGGGACCAGCCAATGAAGGCTGTGAAGTTCATGGCAAGAAATTTGAATTTTATAGAACACGGATTAACAAGGTCTGGGAGGTTTTAAATAGGGGCATGACATGATCAGATTTACATTTCAGGAAGATTGCCATGAATGCCTGAGAAGCATAGATTGGAGGGATATGAGTGGGAGCAGGGAGGCCAATTGGGGGTCTGTTGCAATCACTGGGTGAGAGGTGATGGGTGATGTAAGCCTTGATGAAAGGCTCTCCGTCTTTTATATAACACTTTACTTCAGCAGCTGTCTTCCTCTTTCCCTACATTTTCAATACCTTTCTCATCTTTTCCCTTTCTCCTCAGCCTATATACAAAGTCAAGGCTCTCCTATTTTATAAAATAATCTTTGTTTCATTGTGTTTTTCTAGGTAATGCTCAATCTCCTTCTTCTGCTTCTCCTACAAAATTTCCAAAAGAGAAATCTACAACTGTTGCCTGACTTCTACCCTTTCCATTTCCTGCTCAGTTCTCTGCCTTCTTATTTCTACTCTCTCCAGCCAGTGCATGGCTAAGCATCCAACAGTGACTTGCTCACTGCCCTATGGGATCTGCCTTATACTTCCCTCCCCTCATCTTCTGCCTCTCCACCTATGAATGGCTTGTTCACTGTTGTTTCTGTTGTCAGGCTTGATGCAAGAAATATAACAAGTGCCAAATTAATATATTTCACATAAAAGACTGAAGGCTGACATTTCAGAGATAAGACCAACTATTCACATTGGGATTTCTCATTCCCTAGGATCACAAGGAATAACCAGTATGCTCACACATCTTTATCGTCCGTTTTCCAATATATCTCTGTTCCTATTTAAGATTACCCTCTCCATCTGTGCTAGCTATTAATTAATTCTCTCTTTTATTCCACAAATATTTCTTGAGGGCCCATCTTCTATCAAGGACCATTTATAATTAGTGTAATCACTACTCTCTGTCTCATTTGGGATCTAGCACAGTGCCCTGTACACAGTAAGCACTTAATAAATGTTTATAGACTTGAACTGATTGACTCTTGAATGTGCTAGTTACATTTCACACGTTATGGCTCTCTGTAAGATTACAGCCATATTTAAAAGCCCTTTTAATTTAGGTATATCTTATGTACAGTGAAGTATATGGGTCTTAAGTGATTCAATGGCCTTTTATTCTAAGTAAGCACTACTCAGATCAAGATATAGAACGTGTCCCATCCTAGAAGACTCCCTCATGCCCTGCCCCCTGACACATTTTTGATAAAAAGCCTTTACAGGACAGGTGTGGTGGCTCATGCCTGTAATCCTAGCACTCTGGGAGGCCGAGGTGGGTGGATCGCTCAAGGTCAGGAGTTCAAAACCAGCCTGAGCAAGAGTGAGACCCCGTCTCTACTTAAAATAGAAAGAAATTAATTGGCCAACTAAAAATATATAGCAAAAAAAATTAGCTGGGCACAGTGGCGCATGCCTGTAGTCCCAGCTACTCGGGAGGCTGAGGCAGGAGGATCGCTTGAGCCCAGGAGTTTGAGGTTGCTGTGAGCTAGACTGACGCCACAGCACTCACTCTAGCCTGGGCAACAGAGTGAGACTCTGTCCCCCCCCAAAAAAAGCCTTTACAATTTATTATATGTTTTCTTTTATAAGCAACAATTAATGTCCTAGAATGAAAAAAGAAACATGTGCTCAAGGAAGATCAAGCACAAAGCTAAACTAAGGACATAAACATCTTTAATATTAATTGATGACTGGTATTAAATTGTTTGACTACTCAGAATCAAGATTCTTTTAGTTAACTGAAGCTATGTGACCAAATAAAGTCTCCTGTAAAGTGGATTTCTGTCAAATATAATCTTTCCTGTCAACTCCTATTATAAAATTGGCAATACCCTCTGTTTTGGGGAAGAAATATTGGCCTGTCTGTAGACTCACACTTTAAAAACAACCAATTCCTTAATAAGACTTCATCAATAACCCTCAAAATGTTAATGGAAACTCACAAAACTCAGAACTCTCTGCAGCATTCCAAATAAATCACAGAGTCAAAGCACTGGAAAGTGGAAACATAGTAGAGAATCTCTGGTAATGTGATGGCCTCATGTCATAACCCTCTTGCGGCAGAGTAATCCCACGACCTAAGACTTCTGGGCACTTGGCTTGGCTCTCGGTACTAGTAGTGTGACTTAAGTCAATTTGCTTTTCTGAAACCTAATTCATTCACCTCCAATCTGGTGATAAAAATTATAAAAATCCTGTCTATCCTACAAGGCTTTTGTGAGGGTCAAATGAGATAATACTTAGTGGTTTTGCTTGTTCATTTCTTTAGTTATTTGTCCATTCAAACACTATCTCTGAAGAATCTCCTATGCACCTGGTACGTGCAAGAGTATAAAGTGATGACCAGTATGGGCATGTTTTCTGCTGCTGTGGAATTTATAACCAACTGTAGAACAGAGACATTAAACAATGTACTCGAAGCACCCTGTGCAATGCAACAGGGAATGGTAGGCAGTCAATTGCAAAAAAAAAAAACTTGGTGACAATAAGAAATTAGAAAAGTGATATCTAGATGCCTTAAACATTTTAATTAAAACTATTCACAAATACCCATATTTACCAATATTTTGATATAGGAAAGAGTCCTTTTTGTGGGGTCTGAGTTCTGTATATTTTTTTGTCTTGCATGAACCACTTTCTTTAAAGTGAAAGAAGATATTTATAAATTAATACAAGTGTTAATACATAATGCTTCTAAGCTTTTATGGCTGTTGCTGCCAGTTGTTTAGATTATTCTCCTCGCCATATCCAACAGATATGTTTTCTGGGACTTGCCTTTATTGATTATTTCCAAAGCAGTCAATTTGGAAAGAGCAATTTTCCTTTACTGCTCATATTTCATCCATTTGCATAGTACTTAATTAAATTATGTAATGATAGTACAGAGTACATCTACCATAAGCAGCTTAGACAACAAATGCAATGATCTTTTGGTCAGTAAACAGCTCACCTGCTGGGAGCAGAAGTTCATGGGCATGCTAACGGGTGGTTGTATGCGATATGATGTGTTTGGCTGCAAGTAACAGAATCTTTAAAATTCATTTAATTTTTGCTTTCAAAAAACTCTCAAAGTAAAAAACACATTTTATATTTACTCAGTGCACATGCACATACACATGCAAAGAGCAGGAACTGAAGCAAATTTTCACAAATGGTACTTACTTTTACTTTGTGTGATGCTATCTAATGCTTTCTATCCTAGTCTATTCCTTTCTATTCTTATTCTATTAAAAAATGCTGGTCACGACCCACAAAAATAATGTCATGTCCTACTAATGGGGTACAATGCATGGTATGAAAAGCACTGGCTTAAACAGAGCACATTTATTATTTTACACAGGAAGAAGTCCAGACACAGGGAAGCCCTTACACTGGTATAGGAGCTCAGGAGTGTCCTCAAGGTCACAGGTATTTTATATAGATTTCTTTCTGCCAGCCTCAGAGAATTAGGAACGTCCCCTCATGGGGCAAAACGGCTCCCACATCTAGCAGTTGTAACACGCAGACACAACTGCACCCGCCAAAAAGGAGAGAAGGGAAACCTTTCCCAGAAGCCAACTTCCCCTAGCCAACTTCTCCTCAGGTCCCATTGGCCAGGATTGGCCACATGTCTATGCCTCAGCTGCAAGGGAGGCTGGGAAAGCAAGTGACTGGCAATATCAACCTCTATATAGGGACATGGGCTCAGCCAGAAGGCCAGGGCAGGGGCACGAGTACCAAGAAGGCAGCCCAGGCCTGGCACGGTGGCTCCCACCTGTAATCCTAGCACTCTGGGAGGCCAAGGCAGGAGGATCGCTCAAGGTCAGGAGTTCGAGACCAGCCTGAGCAAGAGTGAGACCCCGTCTCTACTAAAAATAGAAAGAAATTAATTGGCCAACTAAAAATATATAGAAA
>CAUYRT010032740.1:0-125935 GCA_963574885.1 Lepilemur ruficaudatus
CTGTAGTCCCAGCTACTTGGGAGGCTGAGGCAGAAGGATCACTTCAGCCCAGGAGTTTGAGGTTGCTGTGAGCTAGGCTGACGCCACGGCACTCTAGCCTGGGCAACAGAGTGAGACTCTGTCTCAAAAAAAAAAAAAAAAAAAAGAATTGAAAGTGATGTCCTCGTCCACCCAAACAACCCTGGGCTGCATTAATGAGGAAGCCGTGAACAGAGCAGAGGAGAGGGTAGGTGGGGTCTGCTCTACCTGATTCCTAGCACTGCTTGTTCAGAGGGGCATCTGCAAACCTGAGCATGTCCAAGGAGGGTAACCAGGACTGTAGGGTGTAGGTGTGATGACAAATTGAAGGTCAGATGAAACACTTGATGATTCTCAGTTTGGAGAAAATCTTTAGGATGAATGTGATGGTGTCTTCATGTTCTCAAATGACCGTCATAGGAATTAGATTGGGCTCTGGGTACCGCCAGGCAGAAACAGGCAGGAGCTGGACAGCTTGCAAAAGAGACTAACAAGAAGTGGCCAGGGAAGGGGAAGAAACCAAGAGGGTGTTGGCATGGGAGCCACGCCACAGTCCTTGGCTTGGGTTTGGCCGTGTAAGTGCAGAAAGACACCATAGCAACATGTGGACTGGCAGTTATCATGGCAGTTACAAAGTTACAAAGAGAGAAATAGGGCTTGTCTAGAAACAGAGAAATCCTTGAATACTCCCACATTCACATTCTGTGTCTCATCACATATCAATATGACCTTATTTTCAGCTAATAACCAATTAATTGAAAAATAACCCAATGTACCTGGCCTCGGTTTTCATGCAGTGGTTTCTAAATGGTCATTCCCTGCTCCTGGTGGCCATCCAGGAGAAAAAATAAGGTTAAAGTAATCATCACATCTTTCTTACATTTTTTTCTGAATGTTAAAATGCTCTTTCTTTTGTGAATTTATGACGATAGTAGGTGGAAACTAATTTTTTTTAATAGCCTGATTTGGCAAAAGAAAAGTAATTGACAATCCCATTTGTGATATATTTGGAAATTTCTTCTTCTGGGAAATGCCAAAATCTGGAAACCATGGCTCCAGATTACACTAAAATGAAAAATAAGATTAAAACTTTGTATTCAAAGACAGGTATCTCAAAAGTCTTGTCAAAGGGCTCTTTTCCTAGTAAATTAGCAAGGAAAAAAACATTAGGATCTGGGCTGTTCAGATGTTACTTATAATTTGAAAAGTATTAAAAATTTATGTGCACATTTATGTTAATATAGGATTAAAAAATCGTGCGTGTACCTATGCATGAATGTCTATAAATTCACAATGGGACAACGAAAATTCACATCTGTACCACAGTAGTAACCATCACAGCACAAGCAATTTCCCCCAAGGAACTTTCTGGCGGACACAGCCTGCAGTCCTGTGATAATATTATTGCCCACTGGAGGGCAGCATACATCCAGAGTATTGAGGCACGTTGACTAATCGATCGGTTTGACCTCATCTCAGATTGTCAACCAGTCCTTGCCGTTCTCTGTTTCGAGAGCAAGAATACCTGTTAGCAATATTGTCCATGCTTCTGTTTCCACCTATAATATTATGATGTGGCTGAAGAGCCAAGACGGAAAAGGTGAGCAGAGCATACTGCTAGGTATGTTCTCAGAACACAGACGCCGCAGACTCGCACGTGTGGGGAAGCCAGGCTTCCCCGAGGAGGAGGAGAACGCTCCTGGGATTTTCGGAGAGACGCTGCAAGCGCATCTACCACTTTATATTTATCCTGAAACAAAGACACGTCCCGGTTTGTCCCTTGTGTGAAATGGGGAGAGCTGTCACAATCTTCCCCCCTTATCTCCCAGAGGATCTGCGAAGTTCAAATGAGATATCGTGTCTGGTCCTTCCTTGAACTAACCACTACCTCCAAAGGTCCTTTGCATTGTGACACCGTTTGCAGACGTGACCAAATGACAAACTATGGGAGCTAACTATGCATCCGAGTCTCATTAATAAAGAAGTCGTTGTGGGGCACTTCTGAGAGCTATTTTCTAGAAGAGCTGTGATGGCAACAGCGTTCGCTGTTGCAAAGTTACTGCGAGAGGCCTGAGAATCCACAGGTGGCCCACGGACAACGTGGTGACCCTGGGAGCAGGAGGGGGGAAGTGTCCCTGACACAGTGACACGTGTCCTTCCAGGCGGCCTCCAGCACGCCGTGCGCTCCAGGGAGACGTCTCTGCAACTTCTTGACCGCTGCGGAGGAAAAGGCTCTATCTGGGAAGCACATTTTATTGCGCTTCGTGGCAAGGACCATGTCGCCAGGAGGGAACCACGGCGTCATGGGGCCGTGTCCTCCTAGCTGGCAGCGGGCGCCGGCCCCCAGGGGGTGCCCCACACCGTCCCCATGGGGCCGACTTCCAGGAGGAGGAGGTGGAGCGGACCGGAAACCCCCTCCCCTTCCTCAGGACCCCCCAAGCGCCACCCCGGTTCGGGACTGTGGGCTCCGGAGCCCTCCCTGGGGACGCTCCAAGCAGTGGCCGGCTTCCAGAAGGAAGTTAGCATATACGCTTTTGCTTCAAGCCCTATTTCCTAAAGAATCCAGAATAAATCCGAGTGTTTTGATATTAAAGAACGGGAGGTCTTCACGAAGGTGTGTAACCGCGATCCTTGTATGCGTGACCTAAACCACCCCAGCTTGAAGACAAGACGGAGAGTCACCTCGGGCTCCTCTCTGCCGCGGGAGGGACTGCTGCAACCTCCGCACTGGCCGCAAGAAGGCGCGCTAATGTCATGCTCCTCGGACCGGACCGTGCCAGGCCGGCTGTGCAGAGTTCTCTGAAGAGCAGCGACAGTGGGGGTGCAAGCAGGTAACACAGTGTTGGGATGTCCACTGACAGGTACACTGACTGCCCTTTGAATCTGGGTTTCAAAGGACTCATTTTCTTGAACTTAATGACACACATTACTGGGGTGAAATTCACATAACATTAAGCGTTTTTAAAGTGGACAATTGAGTGGCCTTTGGTACATTCACTATGTTATGAAACCACCAGCTTTATCTAGTTTCAAAACATTTCCATCACTCCACACTCGAACCCCTTACCCAGTTTCTCCCGCCTCCTCCTCCCTGCAAGACACCAGTCTGCATTTTTGTCCCAGGGGATTTATCTATTCGGGATATCTTATATAAATGGAATCATGCAATGTGTGACCTTTCGTGTCTGGCCTCTGTCACTTAGCACCACGTTCTCCACGTTTGTTTATCCACGTCGCAGCACGCGTCAGTGCTTCATTCCTCCTTATGGTTAGAGCTTCTGTGCGTCGTTAAACAGCCACGGCGAAAGCAGGTGTCCTTGTCTTGTTCCTGAGCTTGTGGGGAAAGCTCTCAGTCTCTCACCATTGAATCTGGGGTTAGCATAAGAGCCCTTGATGGTGTTGAGGAAGTTTCCTTCTTTCCCTAGTTTTCTGGGTGTTTTTATCACAAAAGGGCGTTGGGGTTTGTCAAATGTTTTTCTGTGTCAGCTGAGAGAAACACGTGGGTGTTCCCCTTTGTTCTATAGTGTGGTGTGTTACATTGCTTCATTTTCTTATGTCCCACCACCCTTGCATTCCTGAGCATATATTACTTTTTAATAAATTTTCTTTAAAAATGAAGATGTACATAAACTGTTACAAGAATATAGATGAGGTATTAGAATTAATTCTGCAGGTTCAGGAGGAGGAAGTGGGAGCGGTAAAGGGAAGGAAGAAGAAGAGAAGGCAGCCAATAAAGACTCAGGCAAGAAATGACCTTGAATGACAAGATGGTAAGAAGAAGAAGGAAAAAAAAAAAAAAGCCAAACCTTCAATCAGGGTCTTTCTCTAATCTAAGACAGATGACAAGCCAGTTTCCAAAGATGTAGCTTCACTTTGCTTATCTTTAAAATGCTTACGTTATTTTGGCTCTGATTATTATTATTGTAATTATAATTTTTTATCCTGCTCACATCATAAACCTTTCCTAAGTAGTTACATAGCTTGGGGATCATAATTTTAAATTTCTGCATAACAGACCATAGTTAGGTAATTAGAGTAGCCATTTAGATTAGTCTTTACTTTTCATTATCTTTAGAATGCCATGATGACCACAAAGTAGATTATTTATGAGATATCTTCTAGCTCTAAAGTTTTATGTCTTTATGATTCAATGAAATCTGCACCATAGGTTTCTCCCTAACTCCACAAATTCCTAATCCCTAATCCCTAATCCCAGGTGGTTAGAAAACCTCTCTCTCAGGCAATTTCATTAAATCCACTATAATTATTGTATGTTTTAATTCAGATACATTTTCTCTTTTCCTGTCTTTGGTGAACATGGGGGAAAAAGTGGATCATCTGTCCCTGGTAGAAAGTTCTCTCTTCCTACTACTCACTTAGGAACAAGTGTCTGTTAAGCCAAACATGAATGCTCAGCTATTCCAGGCACAGCGGGCTTCTCCTCCTCATGGCTTTTCCTGGCTGTCCCTACCTCAGTTTCTCCCACCAGCAGCTCTTCTCTGATCTTCAGATTGGCAACTTCCTGCCTCACTGGCAGAATCTCCAGGAGTATGTCATTTTGTGAGCTAAAAGTCCTAAGGGAGACTAGATCTATTCTCTTTTCAACTGAGCACGTTTATATGGGGCGTTTTTCAAATCCATCTTCATTAAGGGGATAAAGAGGAAAATAAAACCTAAAGGAATCAGATCAGTTCATAGACAAGTGCCTTTCCCTGTGTTGCTGTGGCTGAAACCACCAGCTAAGCAGACAGAGCCTGGCTCCTTTTCTCACTCCCACACCACGGGAGGCTCTCAGAATGAGGTCTAACTCTGTGGCTCATCTGCTGTTTCAAGTTGAATCCTAAAGCTCAGTCGGTCACCATTTCCCACCAGCTTCCTTTCACCCTGGCAGACATCTCAAGGGTTCAGATTCTGAGCTAGAGAGAACCAGGTTTAAACTTTGACTCTACCACTTATTCTCTGTGTGGCCTTTTGGGAAATTGTTGAAGCTTCCTGGCCCTCAGTTTTCCTATCTGTAAATGGAGACAGTCACATACCTACTCATGGGGCCTGGGTAGAGCCGTAAAAGGGCTAATATCTGTAAAGTGTATAGTACCCGCAGATGATGTGCAGCAGGAATAGGAGTGTCAAACAGTGGTGACTAATTAGACACACTTTCCTGGTTGTCTGTGATGACTACATATCTCAGGTGGCTCTAGGGTATGGACTTTCCCAAATCAAATCACCAGCATTTTACAAGAAAGAAAGAATTTAAACCAAAGAGTAGCAATAGCTGTTTTCCATCAAAAGTAATTTATCAAATATTTATTGATCATCTGCTTTGTGCCAGACAGATGGGGGTTGTAATTTTAAAAGATACAAAATGAAAAATGATGATCCCTGTTCTGCAGATGTTTAGAAACCAATAAAAGAAAGAAGTCATTGCACGTGTGAGAGTGAGGCAGGGACCTTGTCAAGCTGTGTCTCTGAGCTGTGTAGTCCTCTTCTCTCTTTAAGCTTTGATTGGTACAGTGCCCCCTTTGAATGAATCCGAATGCCTAGAACAAGACCAAGTTGGATAACAATCTTTTTAGGCCAGAGGATGGTAGAGCTCTCAAATGAATGGTATAGTTTCTAAATTCTGATTGCTTTAAACTTGCCCTTTTAAACTTTAGTGATAAATGATGACTCATGATGACTTTACTGTTCACTGTCTGGCCCAAGTTAGAAATCTTATAGTCATCGTTTCTTTCTTCCCGGTTTTCATCACCCACGTCCAGTCTATACCCCAGTCAATTTGATTCTAGCAGTCACACGCCTCGACTCTGTCCCTGTGTTCCCGCCAACATCACTTCAGCCCATGCCTCAGTTTCTCTTGCCTGGACTGTTGAATCCATGTCTCTCCAATTCATTCTGCGCGGCACAAGCCTAAGTGAACTTTCTGCGAGCTCGTGCTCAGGTGAGTCACATCAGAGAAACGAAATGAGCTTAAAGGTGTAATTCTAGAAGCACCAACGGCACGTTTTGAGAAACCCTGGAAGAAGGTGGAAAGTATCACAGAAAAGCAGTGGGAGATATCCTACCTAAAGGGGGAAGACACACTAGATTCTTGAAACAGGAGGTCTCATTTCAGCATTTCCTAGGCTTCTAGGAGTTTGGAGAAAGCCGGCAGTTCTATGTGCATCGTACTTTTTGCTGAGGGTTCTTTCATTTGGCTCTCACGTTTTTCCACTCGTTTTCCACTCATCATTTTTACTCTTGGGCAAATCAAATACAGTCATATGAATGCACGTCTTATGATTTTTTACATTACTAATGAAAATCTGCCTTTAGAATGAAATAGCTCTACATACCACAGTTTGATTTCCATGTACTATAAAGAAGCCATTTTGTCCTTTGTAAGGTTGAGTACTTATAACAGAAATGAAGAGTTTGTGGTCAAGTTTATCATCATCAATAAAACCACGTAGCAATACCACAGATCTTCCATGGAACTAGTCAGAAGAGATGTGAAAGATCAGCGTTTTGTCTCAAACATTTAAGTGTAGGTTGACTTTGTTCTTTTCTCTCAGGCTTTCAGCCTCCCTGTGTTGTGAGGTCCAGGCGACGGCAGGGGACAGAGTTGCCACTGTTCAGAAGACCCATGAACAACAGAGCACTCATTTTAGAACTGCCATGGACTTAAGGCTTCATCTAGCCCAGGCCTCTCATTTTAGGTGAGAAACCAAAGTTAGAAGAGGAAGAGATTGCCCAAGGCCACCCAACAAGTCAGGTTCTCAGAACACTCCACTGGAAAGCGCGCGCCGGCTCCAGGGCGCTTGGCGGGTGCACACGGAGAGCAGCTGCAGAAAATAGCTGTTGTGGTGCCAAATTCTTATCTGCTGGTGTCCTTCAGATTGGGTGGGCAGGATGCCAAGGGGAAACTCAGAGTCTGTGAATTCTAATCCTGGGCCTGCTAGTAAACAGTTCTGATCATAGGGTCTTAAATTTCCCTCCCTGTGTCACAGGCTCTCCGTCTAGCAACCAAGAGATAATCACCCAGAATGACTGAGCAGAGGTTCTAGGACATATCCCAGGGGAGTTGAAAAGCAGGACCGCATCCTGTGGGGTGCATGCGAGTCAGTGCATGGCATTTGTGTGGTTTTAACCTCACTATGTTAGAGTGGCCGTGCAATCAATGTGCAGACAGTTGTCTATCCAGCTGTCCTGACCATGCAAACATATCTATTCTCACAGACCCAGCTTGAGCCGGATGTGTTGCTTGTCGTGCAAATCAATACCTTGAGATTTTCAAAATTCTGAAGAGGCCAACTTTTTCAGAGGAGAACTGACACAGAATCACAGTGAAAAGCTCCCATTTTTCACATTTAAGGAAAAGTAAGGGACTCTGAATGGTCAGGGATATGGCCCTCAGCACTTTGTCAAAGTATGTCAAGAGAATGTGCAGATCATCTCAGTGTGATGGTGATGATGATGATAGACTAACATTTGCCAAGCACCTACTATGTGCCAGGCACTCTGCTAAGTGTTTTACATTCACTATTGTGTTTAATTTTCACAATGACCCCATTGGGTAGGTTCTATTATATTCTCATTCTACAAATGAGGAAACTGAGGCTCAGGGATTTTAAGTCACTTGTCCATGCTCTTAACCACCACACTGGACACTAACCCAAGTCACTGGCTAGTGATGGAAACCCCCCATCGTTCACAGTTCTCTCTGGTGCCTCCGGCTGCTGCTTTGCTAAGCCCTCCTCCAGTACTCACTTTCCATGTAGCTCTCTGGGAACATTCCAGAGACTGTGGAAGGCTGGGTTTTGTGCCCTTCCTCCCAGAATGCCACCTTCTTTCATAGCACTTGGCAACACTGTACTCCAGCTATTGGTCCATTTGTCCCTTTCCTCCTTTACAGCTCTTTGAGGTGAGGCAACTGTCTCCTTCATTTTGGTCTATCCGGTATGACCTGGCTCATGGCAGAGGATCAAAAATTGTTTCTTGAATAAATGGCTGATGTGAAAATTTACTTGACAATATGTTTTGTTTGTCTATTGCTGAGTAACAAACGACTCCAAATTTATTGCTGAGTAACAAATGACTTCAAATAACAACTATATTTTCATCTCTCACGGTTCTGTTACAGATGAATTAGGCCATGTCCTAATTCTATGGTCAGGAATTAGGACAGGGCCTAGAGAGGACAGCTCACCTCTGCCATCTGTCCTCTATGGCTTCTTCACGATCCACTCAGGGGACTCCATGTCAGGCTCAAATGACACCACTGGGATCAAGTGTCTAGGGCCTGTGTCATCGCTGTCAGCTGGGCTTTCAGGGCCTCTCTCCCTCATGTGGCTTCTCCATTTGTTCTCTTCAGAAGCATGGTTGGACTTCCTACATGCAAGCATAGGCACTCCAAATAAGTTAAATCAGAAGCTGTTAGCCCCTAAGGCTTAGGCCCAGAACTGCAGATATTCACTCTGCCACCTGCTATTGGTGAAAGTGAGCACCCGTGCCAGCCCTACACAGGGCACAGAGACTGGGAGACCTGGCTTACTGGGGACCATCCTTGGTGACAAGGTATCCATGGTTTGGTAGAGCCAGCTCCATCCCTCCCCAAGTCTCCAAAGAATTGTTAGTCAACGGAAGGCTGATCCCAGAGAAGGTGGATAGCTCAGTCCATCCCATCACCATAATTTGAGGGAAAACATAATGAAAACACATAAAAAAGTGTGTATTCCCAAAGATCTTTTCACATGCAAACAGCCAGTGATACAGTGCCTGGTCAGAGACACCCAAGATGCTTTCTTCGGAAGTATAACATTTAGCCTAAGTCCAGCAGTGCACCCCTGGCAATGCAGAGATCCGATCTGCGCTGTAACCATGGTCTTTCCCAGCCCTCACAGCTCTGTCCTCTTCTCTTTTTATATCTGGGTTACCCACCTTGTGGCCTTAGGCTCCTAAGGCCTTTGCTTCCACCTCTTAGTACATTTCCATGTGCAATTTAAGAGCTCCTTAATTGGATTTAGCCTGAGGAGTCCCTGTTGTTTTTGTACAAGTGACACTCTCACCCTTTCCCTAACTTTTGGAATAGTTTCTTTAGGGATCATTAAGGATCATCCAAACCCCTTGGACCTCATGTCCCTGACTTTTTATTTTATGGACTCCTTTCTTTGAGTTTGAAGAGGCTTGGTTTCAAAGCATTCCAGGGTTCTCTGGGTTTCTGCTACTGTTCATTTGATTTTGTTTCTTTTGTACTCAAATTGCAGATCAAGGCATTTAGTTATTTCGGTGACTTTCATGATAATAAGTTAATCATATTATCATGAATAAATATGTTCATCAGCCACTTGGCTAAACTACAGATGAAAAAACTCTATTGGAAATCAATGGAAATGATTCCATGTATCCTTATTTAAATTTCTTTGTTTCTTTGTTGGGATGATTTAATGCTATGATTATAGCTCTTGGAGAATATTATAGCTCTTGGAGAATATCAATATATGGGCAAAAGAAATGGGATTTTACAGTCCTGAGTTTTGAGTATCACTTTCCCTTTCATCTGAATACCAGGTCCAGCCCTGAGGCTACAAAGTTTCAAAATTCAAGTGTCTAAATAGGACACAGGAGAGATGTGGGTCAGGCAGAAAGAGTAGAAGTGGTACAGAAATCCCTGAGTGCAGCCCACATGAAACCAGCCCTGGCACTGGCCCTGCCAACTTTATTGGCCCGACTACACGGACTGTTTCGTGGAGAAAGCCTGCCCTGTGTAAGTCATTGTCCTAACTTCTCCAGCGAATCTTCCTGATCAAATGTTTGTTCCCATATCCAACCGAGGCCTGATCTACAGGCTCTTGTCCTATTGAGATTGCTGAAAAATCAAGAAAACACAACTCTTATCAGTGAAAAGAGCCGTAGGAATTATCTGGGCCACTGGTTCTCAAACTTTTTTGATCTCTCTCATCTCTTTACACTTTTAAAAATTATTACAGATCCTAAAAAGCTTTTGCTTATGTGGCTGGCTTCCATCTATTGATATTTACTGGATTAGTAATCAAAACCAAGCAAAAATATTTACTAATTAATTTTTAAAATAACATTAAACTACACAGGAAGATAAATAATATTTTTAATAAAAAATAAGTTTTCCAAAACATTTTAATGGGAAGGGTAGAATAGTCTTATGTTTTTGTAGATCTCCTTAATATCTCACTTAATAGAAGATGACTGGATTCTCATGTCTGCTTTCTACTTCAATCTACTGTGATATGTTATTTTGGTTGAAAGTCCAGCCTCACAGAGATATGTAGATGTAAAAGGAAGAAGTATTTTAATGACCATTTCAGGTAATTGTGGATAGTCCTTAATATTATACTAAAATTCCATAAGTATAGTTTCTGAAATGTTGGCTTTAACATGGAATTTTAAATTATAATAATGAACTTTTGATACCCTGTAACATTTAAATTGGTCCACTGGTCTACCGTATTTTACTTAACATAATGCCCTCCAGTTCCGTTCATGTTGTTGCAAATGACAGCATTTGTTTTTTATGGCTGAATAATATTCCCATGTGTGTATGTACCACATTTCTTTATCTGTTGTTCTCACTATTATGTAGGAGTTTAAAAAAATTGAACTCATGGAGATAGAGAGTAGAATGATGGTTACCAGAGGCTGGGAAGGGTAGTAGTGGGGGACAGAGAGGGGTTGGTTAATAGGTACAAAAATACAGTTAGATAGAAGGAATAAAACCTAGTGTTTGGCAGCACAATAGGGCAACTGTAGTTAACACTAATTTATTGTGTATTTCAAAATAACTAAAAGAGTGGAATTGGAATACTCCTACTGCAAAGAAATGATAAATGCTTGAGGTGATGGATACCCCAATTACCCTGATTCGATCATTATACATTGTATGCATGTATCAAAATATCACATGTACTATAAACATGTACAACTATTATGGATTCATAATAATTAAAAATAGAAAAATTTTAAAAATCCATTGGTCTGTTTTGCACTCTGAAATGGGTTTTTTTTTTATCTCATGCATAATTTGATGCTGAGTATTATCTTTATTTTTAAAAGGAAACTAAATGGCCAGGCATAGTAGCTTATGCATATAATACTAACACTTTGGGAGGCTGAGGCACATGGATCGCTTGAGGTCAGAAGTTTGAGACCAGCCTGAGCAAGAACGAGATCCCTTCTCTACAAAAAATAGAAAAATCAGCTGGGCGTGATGGTGTGAGCCTGTAGTCCTAGCTTCTAGGGAAGCTGAGGCAGGAGGATTGCTTGAACCCAGGAGTTGGCTGTTGCAGTGAGCTGTGATGATGCCATTGCACTCTAGTCAGACGATAGACCAAGACTCTGTCCTCAAAAAAAAAAAGAAAAAGAAAGAAAAGAAAGGGAAACTAAATGACAATTTTTTCTTAGTGACAAAAAAGAGAGAGGTCAATATAGAGAAACTAGATGTGGCATAAAAGAGCCAGGTGATACAAGTGGCAAAGGGAATAATAAGACAAGATGAGGATAAAGGACACCTAAAGTATCATAGGAGAAAATCAAGGCTTTGTTTTTGGAAAAAAAATTAGCATTTATGGAGCATTTTCCAAGTGTTTAGAAAGATTATCTCATTGGATCCATTCTCAAAATAGTCAGTGAGGTTGGATGTGTTATTCCTGCCTCACAGAGGAGAGGAAAGGTGCGTGAGGATGCAGAGCCAGGAAGCGTGGGACTAGAGCCAGCTAGTCCCGACAACTTGCTAGACCTCACATCCGACCTCACAACTTGCAAACTTTTTTTAAAAAAAGAGTTTTTTAAAAAATTTCAAAAATAATATACAAGCTTTTTTTAAACAAACAAAACAAGGTAAAAGCTTCTTGCTTATTGTTCCCCACTTCCCTCCCGTTCCACCGCTAAAAGTTAGTGATAGTCAATACAGATACCATATTTTTACCAAATGCTCATAATTCTCCATGACCCTCTTTACCACAAGCAATGCAGGACCCCTGGGGCTGATCCAGAGCTAGCTTGGTGACAGCAGAACCAGCAAGGAAGAAGGCTGAGATGGTTTGAGATAACTAGCACCTAAGTTATATGATTCCATGTGTATTTCTGGCTCTGGCTACTTTCTGGACATTCTTAGAGTCATGGGTTTGAAGGATTTCTCTGAATCAATTTTGATTGTTGCGGGAAAAAGAAGAAAAACAATACAAAAGGTAAACAGAATGCAGAAGGAGGTGAATGGAGAGTGGGAAGCGCAAAGATGCAAACACCCTGGTTGTCCACGGGTGGGTATGCGGAAGCTCCCACAGAAGGGAGATGCAGCCAGTTGACCAGTTATAACGGGAGCCAATCTGGTACCTCCTAATGGGTTTTCCCATAAGTGAGAGGCTTGGTAGTGAGAAGTCAGTTATGAATTTACCTGGTTTTGTTCTTCCAAATGTGACTCTCAGTTATTGTTTTGATTTTTAATATTTTTCAGAAGTATAAGTCAAATTATGTAACTACTACCTATTAAAATAAGATATGTTCTGCTTAGTTGTTTTTTTCATGGATGGGGAATGTCATTCTTATTTTTTAATTTTGAAGCATTTATGACCAGGAAAAACAACCTGTGCCTGTAAAAATCTCTTTGTAAATTACAAGGGTCATTGTTGCTATCTGTTGAAGGAGCCACCAGACTAAAGTGAAATTGTAACTTGAAGCCCAGTGCAAAAGAATATGCACAAAATGAATTCAACTCCACAACCAAGAGAAACGCCTAAATGTTTCAAAATTACAGTGCCTGAAAGCATTTCTTTTAAAATATTCATCTTAGGAAGAGTCTGTAGAAGGGGATTTTTGTTCTCTTTGGTTGAGTCACTATCACTAATAATAATGCTTTGGTCCTCAAAAAGCCCCCCCGAAGAGTGTTTTTCAATTTACTCATTTTGTTTGGTGTTTAGTGCATTTTACATTATATTCCTTAGATTGGTTTTTCCTCATCTTTTCTCTCACAGCAGTATAACTGAACTGAAGTTACCCTAAGGACATACTTCTCTTCTCCTCTTAATCCCCCCTCCACCCAGTTCCCCAGCCCCAACTCCCATTTCTGAAACTCAAATCCCCAAACGAAAATGGAGGCTGGGGGAGGGGAGAGGGAAAGGAAGGCTTTGAGATCCCTTTTTGCCACTTAGAATACACTCCAGTCATGGTAGATAAAGAAATGCCTGGTTTAAGGTACTCAAGGCCTCTCCCAATAGCAGCCATGCATTCACTGGGACTTATTAGAAATTGGCCTCTTTCTTTATCTTCTTTTTTAAATTAACAATAACACAATTCTTGGCATCGGACATGGAGCAGAAAATTCTTAAGAAAGTTTATTTTTCTTCTCTATAAATTATAAGATTATAAAGTGGCCATTAAAATGAATTTATACGGTACAACACAGTTCTCTGCGTACACATAAATTAGGGAATAGCACCACCTCAATGGGGGGTGGGTAGTGGTGGGAAACTTGTGAGTTTATTCCTGAAGTGCCCTGAGAGAATGTAATTATAGAAGCACATATTTTAAATATTATCCTTTTACTTATGAAAATTTGCTCAAATTATTTTCTTGTTTATTCAATAGTGCTTGTTTTCAAGTGAATATAAAAGCTATTTTTCTGGTGTCCTATATTTCTGTTTGCCTACTCTTGTGGGGTTTTTCTTTCACAGTTGTAATTCGGGCCTCTCAAAGCTAGACCCAATTTTAAAGACTGGACTCCCGAAATGTCCCACCTGTTTCAAGCATCTGCCTTTGCCAAAGGGTTTTCCTCTACCTCTGAATTTCCTTTAGCAGCCAGCATTTAGCACGCTGCTCACTGTATATTAGAAGATTTGCTTGAATACTCTAGCGTATCTATTCCTAAGGCAATCTTCCCAAGTAGGCACTGTCAGGACCCCCATTCTATAGATAAGGAAACTGAGGCTTACAGGGGTTAAGTAACTCACACATGGCCACTAGTCCCATGGCAGAGCTTGGATTTCAAGCTGGGTTCTTTAGACATTCAGGTTCTCCTTAACCAACATAGTGGGCTGCCTCCTTTTCTTGAAAAGGACCTAAATTGCTGGAAGCTTTGGCAATGACCTTGACAAAGATCTGGCCTCCAGCAGACATCCACCCCTAAGAAGCTGGCCACCCAAAACTCATGGCTGAAGTGCCTCTGACCATGCTAGGGTTTCCTGCCACTAGTTGCTTTGGGTTCCCTTTGGCCAGAAAGTGCCTGATGCCACAGAAACTGACCAATGCAAACCCTGAGCCTGGCCTCCAGCAGCTGAACACTGGATTCTGGTTTATACCCTCCCAGGGCATGAACAAAAGCCCAAGAAAATGTTGTCAGAGATCAGTTCTCCAGAGTTTGGATTTGGTTTGGTGTAGTTCAAAACAGGAAGTCACACTTCCCATCTCCCTCTCACCTCCTAACTAAAATCCAGCTGTATTTTCTCTCTAGGGTCAAGAAAACTGCCTTTCAATTTTATAAAATAATGGACAGAACTCCAAGTTGGACAGTTGTTTGAGTAGTTTTATCTTTCATACTTTTCTAAATGTTCTGCAAAGAGAATGTTGCTTGTTAAAAGATCAGCATCATAAAAATTGTATTATGAGGTTTCCAAGTTATTACCTCCTGCAAACATTGCAGTGCAAATAGAAGAATATAACACAGAAAATGAGATGATGTACATTAAAAATGCTACATAAACATTTCAAAGAAGAAAAGCTCTGCTGAAATATATATTGGCTTCATACATTAGTTTTATTCTGCTGGTTACACCTGAGACCCATAGACTCTGGTGGGTGGCTTCTTCAACTACTTGCAGTTGTAAGCACTGGAGTGTGTTTTAGGCTGGAGGAGGCGTTCAGTGTGTGTATGTGAGAGAGAGAGATGCGCACCTATAGTAGCTTGAGGAGTGAATGTCTCTCATCACACACTCTCTCTTTTGACACCCCTGGCCTCAAAAGACTCCTAGGGCCTTTATTAGGCCTCTAGTTATCGCCTTCCAGGAAGCTCTGCCTGGCGAAAAATCAGAATTATAGAGACTAATAGGAATGACATTTGGAAATGCAATGATCCAAAAGTAATCACCAGCGTTCCACCCACAGTGGCGCAACGCCCTGCGGAGAGGAGACCAGCACCTTTAAAGTTAACTTCTACAGCCAAACCCTCTCATTAAAGGGCACCGAAGACCACATACTGACGCGCCCCGCGGGGTAACACAGTTTTTACAATGCGTTTTATTATTCATAAAAAAATAAATTTATTTACATATGATATTTCCTGTGGTAGTGCAGCACCTTCCCCTGGAAGGGTCCCTCGGTGCGGAGCAGCCCCAGCTGCCCACCCTGCAAGCTCCTCCGTGTGGGCAAGAACGTGGCTGGGGGCAGATGGTGTTGGGGGTGACAAGCAGCCCTTGGGGGTGGAGCCTGACGGGGAAAGTCTGGAATCGGACCTGTGGGTGCTGCAGGGAGGAGCGGGAGGTGGAGGGGTGGGAGGCCTGGAGGAGACCTGAGCACGGGTGGGGCGGCGGGGCTGGGGAGGCTGGAGCTTAGAACGGGAGAAGGTGGACTGAAACCTGATTGGAAAAAGGCGGGGAGCTTGGGAAGGACACCGCAGCAGGGAGGCTGAATGGCCTGGAGCGCTCCAGACAAAACCCACCTTGGGTGGTCTCCGAAGGATGACTCTACCCCGCCCTGTGCGCCACCGGCATCTTTCCGCCGCTAGGATACAAACCTCGCCCAGACAGGCCATTTCTCCCCTCTTTGCAACTTAAAACCATGCCCGACGTAGATCTCACGTCCAGACTTCTGTCTTAACAGCGGATCGAGAGCGCACACTAACCACAGCGAAAGGCCCGTGCGCCCTGCAGAATCGGGCCACCATACACATGACCAATCTGGCTTGGCTTGGAAACCAAGACTCTAGGCGATTTGGCGCTGGGCTCAGAGGGCAGCGGAGGGCTCGTCTACAGAGCTAAAGCCCGAGGTTGGATCTTGGTCCGTGCTCTCCACACAAATGGAGGCTCTTTCTGGAGAGGCAAAGCGTCGCCCAGACCCGTGGCAGAGGCAGCCGGGGGCGCTCTGCGGCGGCAGCCAAGCACCATCGTGTTCACAGTACCAGGGACGGGGAAGGGTCTAGGAGAATCCAATGGAAACTTCTTCCCATCTCACGCCGTCTCCCTTCTCTCCGTGGCCCCCAAACACACGCGTTTAACGAATAATCCCATCCAGTGAGTCCGACTCCGATTTAAGCGGTGGTTCCACACAGTCTGCCGGCTGCGGAAACTTCTTTGGTGTCCGAATCAGGTCGTCCCGAGACCACGAATGGCCATGTCTGTAAAAAGCCAAAAGGAGCGTCAGATATTAGAGGGGAAACGACCGACCGTCTCAAACCGAAACCGCTTTCCTAAGTGAACCCTGGATATCCCTGGCTTTGAGCAGCTCAGATTTTATCAGCGTTCTGGGAACTGGCTTGCCTTCTCTCTGAGCTAGGATTATAATTTTACCGGATGTTGATAATGGGAGACCTGCGGTGTCCGTTCACGTTTGCTCCTGGACTTTGCCCGCATGATAATTAGATGAAACTTGTGTGAGTTTGGGATTTTGTCATTTAATTCCCTTCCCCCAAACACACACACACACACACACACACACACACACACACACACACACACACTCACTCATCCTTTGCAAGCAGGAACTGGGCTTGGATAGGATCTTTCCCAAGCCGGGAGAGTTGGCAGGTCAGAGAGGGACTTTCCAGACAAATCCCGTCTGGGAAAACTCTGCTATCCTGCAGCAATTTAAAAAATCCAAAGGCCCTTTTATAGAGCTTGGCCCTCCCTCCTTCTTTAAGAAAGTAAGGCTTGCTGATTCAAACCTGCCACTCTTAACTAGAAAATGTTGGCTGAGGGAGATTTGCCAATCTGCAACCGGGTAGTAGATTCAGTTGGAAACAAGATTTGCCCCCGGCAGTAGGATATTAGACGATGGCTGTCACTGGGCGAAGCGCCACGCACAATGATCAGAATGATGCAGACACAGAAGGGTGGATGATTCTCCTCCAGGAAAATGGCTGACCCCTCCCTTGATTTGGGCGAAAATAAAATGGTCTTCCCGTCCCGCGTCCCAGAATCCCCACCCTTTTCGGATTATTTCCAGCGGGCTGATAATGCCCGGAGCCCAGGAGCGCCCTGGGTGGGCATCTCCTGGCGCTCGCTCGCCGGGGTCCTCCGCGCCGCGCCCCTACCAGGTTCACCGGGTGCACGTAGCCGTTCTCGTAGCGGTCCTCCTGCAACAGCTGCCGCAGGTGCGCGATGTAACTGGAGGCCAGCCGGAGCGTATCCAGCTTGGAGAGTTTAGTGTCGGGGGGCACCCAGGGCAGGCTGGTCTTGAGCCTGGAGAAGGCTTTGCTCAGCACGCGCATCCGGGCGCGCTCGCGGGCGTTGGCCGCGTTCCGCTGGGACTGCTTGCACTCGGCGGCGGAGCCCTTGGGCGGGAGGGGCTTCTTGCCACCACCGCCTGCGCCGCCACCTGCGCCGCCGCACCCAGCCGCACGGGGCCGCTTCCTCTTGCAGCCTCCCGCGCCGCCCGCTGCGCCCAGAGCGCACTGCTCCTCCTCGCCGTCGGGGTCCTCCTCCTCCGCAGAAGAGTTGTCACTGGGCGAGGCATAGCTGCGCTCGGTGCCGCGGAGGGGCGGCCTCTTGGAGGCGGGGACCGGGTACTCCCGCTGCAGCCCCCGCAGCTCCATCTCCTCCGGGTCGCTCACCGAACCCGTGGACATCTCCCGGTTCCCTGAGCCCACGCGCGCCCGCTTTCCTCCCGGCTGGCCAGTCTCGCCGTTTCCGCCTTCCGCTCCTCGGCGGAGGCGGAGGGAAGGGAGAGCGCCGAGGAGAACTGCAGACCTGCGTCCAGAGGCGCGGAGGCGCGAACTCGAGGTGGGCGGTGAGAGCGAACGCGCCCAGCCACTGACCCCGCAGAGCGCGGACCAGAAGTTGGCGCCCAAGGCCCAGCTCTGTGCGCACAGCCGTGAGCTGCGCCTTTTGACAAGACTATTTATCTGTACTGCTTGGAACAAACCACCCCGGGCAAAGAAGAGGGGGTTAGAAAGGGGGGCAAGAGGTGGGGCAGGGGCGTGGAAGGGGTGGGGACCGCTTTTCTGAGTGCAGAGGAGCGGTTGGTGGGGACAGGGGAAGGGGACGTCTCTGCAGAACCGAGATTTGGGCCCGAGGCCCGACCAACCTTCAGGACGTCAGCTCGGGATAAGTGTGCGTTGAGGGAGTGAGGGGGAAGATCTCGTTCCTACCCACCCTACTTCCACCCCCTCATCTTCGCGGTGGCGAAGATTGCCAGACTCATAGCAACGCCAGGATCCCGACCTCTGCTTCTCTCCCAGGCTTCTCGGGCAGAACTCAGTTCGTCACTCGTGATGTGTGATTGTCTGTCCAAGGCTTGCCCGACAAAAGAGAAAAAGTAAAACAAGCAAATGCCCACCAATGCCCAAGAGTCACTTCTCATTTTCCTCCTTCTTTTCCTTTAATATAGCTTTATAATTTTAAAGTACTTTATCTACAGTACTTCGTTTCACCTTCAAATAACATCTGTAACTTAAATGTTATTATTTCCACTTTGCAGAACTTGAAGCTGAGCCTTATAGATAGATGTTAAGTAAAGGACCCAAACCCACCAGGCTGGTAAGTAGAAAGAGGATTCAAAATCCGTGTTTAGAAATCCTGGCCCGTCAGTGTTCTGATCTGCCGCATGCCTCCCGGCCACACAGGCCACAGGATGTTGTATCTCGTATTTTCCACAATGTTGAGAGTTCGTGGCTTTGTTTCTAATACCACGATGGGATCCTGCCTAACGCTTTGAGTGATAGTGTAGGAAATCCATTGCTGGTTTAGATTGTGTATTGAAGAGGAAGCTTCTGGCTGCAGAAGGCTAAGTTAGCACAATCGTCCAAAGTTAAGAAAAAAAAAATGACAAAGCAGCACCCAGACATTATCATGTCCCATTCCAACCAAAAATAAAACACCCTGGCCCCCTCCCCCAAAGAAAACAAAACCAAATTGCGGTCTCATCTTTTCCTAACTTGAAGGCCCCTGCCATTCGTGGTCAGCGGATGAATGCTTTGTTATGGAAACGGACACCAATGGCCAGCGACCGAGCTCCCGCTGTGTGGCAGTCACTGTACTTGTGAATAGTTCACTGAATAATAAAACCCCCGTGACGTTGGGGTGTGGTTATTCCGTTTTACGGTGAGGAAACTGAGTCTTCACACGCAGCTGGCTTAGGTGTTCGCTTGACCTTTCCTTGAAACTCCACAGGCTCCCAAGCTGAGCGAGGCGCAAGGGGACCGATGTGCAGTCAGTCAGTCCAGGGCAGAGCTGGCAGAAGCCGCTGGGTCCGCCTCGCTCCGCCGGTTCCTACAGCAGAACAAATGCGCCCCGCTCAGTGCCTGAAGTGCGGCAACAGGTGGCTGGCCGGGGCTGACTTCATCACTCAGGCATCATTCCACCTTCATCTCCCAGGCCATGCCTCCCTCATAGGGGATGTTTCACACAGCCCCTCCCGCTCGCCCGCATTTGCAAAGGTTTTCTCTCTGCACATTTTGTCTTTTGTTGGGGGGTGGGGACGGGCTCGTTCTGGGACCAGCAGAGTAAAAAGATCGCTTGCTCTTAAGTTCTCTCCGGACTGAGGAAATGCAGGGAATATTTCAGACAGAGCGTGGAAATCTTTTTTGGAGCACTTGAACTTGAACTTCACTCTAGGCGTGCCTTGCCAGGCAAAGGAGGAAAGAGAGGCAAGGGGGAGCAAAAACGCTGTAAAGGGGGGTGGCCCAGGCTGGCTTTTTGTATGGCTTATTGATGACTTGAAGCTATCAGTATAAATACATAGTCTCACACATTAGGGGCAAGCATATAGGTTTTTAAAATCCGAATTGTTTATACAGGTGCAGAACAAAGTCTTTCTTTAGAAAAGATTAATGGTGGGGAGGGCACTAGATTTCTCTAAACAGTCGCAAAAACTGTACCCAGCCTTAACTCTAAGGAGGTCATGGCCAGTTTCTTTTTTTCTTGAAGGAACTGCCTGACCCCAACAATTCGGGCTTATTTTTTCGTAGCACTTGCCTCCCCCTCCCTTTCTTCTTTCTCTCTCTTCTCCTCCTCCTTCCTTGCCTCTCTTTCTCCCCTCCCTCTATTCTCTAAGAGAAAATCAGCTATTTTCTTTTATTTTTGTTTTGTGGTTTATTTTTCATTTCATTTTTCCTTCATTTCTCTGTAGTTGTATATTTTTTGCTCTTTTTTTTTCAAGTTGCAGACATAATGACGATTCAGAAATGCATCCTATGTACATTTCCTATTAGCATATAACTACTTTGCTTTATAACATGTTTGTAATATCTGACATTTGTCACCTCTTTACAATTTCAAAGCATCTTTACTTTTCCTTTTCCTTGGATGATTACAACAGCCCCTAGAGATTAACATTGTAAATATAACTGTCTCTTTTGAAAGCCCAAGTTTTTTCTCATTGTTTTGACAAGTTACTACACACCACAAAGGAATAATAGAGCCTTTAATTTTTGTATTTCAAAAAGCACATTAAAATTAATTCCTATTTTCATATGCTTCACAAACTTTAAATTTGTAACAGGTATTTACCATTGTTAATCGTGTACATTGAGGGTCTTTAAATTCTTTAGCAATATTTTTTGTAAATACGCAGTGGGGTAGGTGGAGTTAAGGTTACATTATAAAACAAACATTAATACCTTTAATAATATCATTGTGGATAATATCATTAACTGGATGTAGGACTTTTGGCAATTTGCTTTTTTTGAGCCTCAGTTTCCCAATCTGTAAAATGATTTCTCTTTTTGTGAGGAAGAGAAAGTGTGTGAGCAATTGGTGAGGTCAGAGCCTGGAAGGTGGGAGATCAGTAAATGCTGGTTATTATTATGGCTGTGAATTGCCCTGCCACACACTGCACAGCTAGTGCCACAACCAGGGGCTGACCCAGGTTTTGGACTCCATGGCTTGTTCTGGGTTTTAGATGGCACCAGGATGTTCCATTTGCTCTGACTGCGGACTTCTAGGGTTTGAAGTGCCCATTGCACAACATTTCTCAGTTCCCATGGGGACCTCACCGAGGAAGAAATGGGTGGTACTTCATTAGAAACATCCTTTTCTTCCCCCAAATTCTCTCACCATAAAGTTGCAGCACTTCTCTAACTAAGTCTTATTTTTTTCATTGGAATAAAGGGAACAAAACACCTAAATCGGAGTTGCCAAAAGGATTAAATGAGATTATGGTGTATGAGGAAGCAGCATGTTCAGGTGGAACACAGAAAGGTGCCTAATAGATGAAAATATTTAAAAATGCAGTTTTTTGTTTTTTAAAGGGACAATGAAGTGGGATGATAATTACAGACCATAGAAAAAAAGCTGTTCATTGCCACTTCTGTCCTCCAACTGTGTAGTGAGTACTGGGTGAGAAAGTCTGGTGTCAGCGTCAGGCAGGTCAGGTGGGCTTAGGGTTTAGGAGAGCAAGGGCTTCCTCTATCCTTGGTGAAGCCCATGTCAAAACCAAGTAGTGAGTAGGTACTTAAGAAACAGTCTTCGGGTGGGAATGTATTTGATTGGCTAGACCCCCTCCACACAGCACTTTCGTAGTGGTGTTCCTTCCCACAGCATCCTGAGCCATTGCACAAACCTTTGGGAAATTGGCTGTACCTTTCATCCAGAGAAACAAAGGATCTAGATGAGCAGTGGCCAATATGGAAACCACTAGCCACCAAGTGAGGCTATCGAGTACTTGAAATGCAGCTAGTGGTATACTATAGTGTAAAATACACACTGGGCATTGCAGATTTAATATGAATACAAGAATGTGAAATATTGGTATCTCATTAATATTTGTAAATGTTAATTATATGTTGAACAACAATATCATTTTGGGTATCTTAGGTTAAATGAAATATGTTACTTAAACTCATTTCACTTTTTCGAATTATTGTAATATGGTTACTAAAAATTTAAAATTACATGTGCAGGTCTCATTTCTCTTGGACAATTCAAGGACTATTCTCGTGGACGAATTATGCAACTATGCATTGAGCATCTACCGTTTGCTCTAGCGAGGGGTTGGTGAGACTGGCTCCCACCCGCTTGGAGGGCACGTTCTCATGGAAACAAGCTCGCTGGTGCAGAGAGCACACTTTACATCACATTTGCTCTCACTTCTCCCTATCATCGGGCCTGCATCTCACCGCATGTACCCAACCTTGTATAACCCTCCACACCCCAGATCACGCTGAGAAATGCTTCCCATTGGGATTTCCACAGCCCTTTGCCACGGAAACCTTCTTTCCAAGAGGCATTGGGCTTGATTCCCCAAGGCTGGGCAGGCCACCCTGAAGCCAGGGATACAGTGCCCAGTATTTGGGCATTTTTGGAGCAACCCCAGTGTTAGAGTATGACATCCAGGTCAGGAAGATAAAGGCTTCTGGTCAGTGGTGGGTCAGTCATGTCATGTGGTATGTGAATCTTATTGTTTGCTGGTCATGTGGGGTCACAGGTAAGGGCTCAAGTTTAGGTCTGAACAGTCCAAGGCCAGGGATCTACTTCCCTTATCTATGTAAAGCCTTGGGCCCTCCTCCAGGTCCAGGGCAGCCTCTGTCCTGGTGTCACCCAGGACATCCCTACTATCACTATTCTCCCAATGGGGGTTGAAGGGAACTTCCTTCACCTGGACCCCACCAGCCACCAGGTTGGGCACCTGTGGGAGCAGTTGAAATCTACAAAGTGAGTCATTTATCATCGACATGACACAACTGGTCCTCTGATGCTAGTTTATTTATCTAAGAATTGTAGCAAGATTTTTTAACCCTGCTCTTGAGCTTTGTGAGGACTTAGCATGGAGAGAGATTAGAGCCTGGACACTTCAGGTTCACAGAAGATAAAGGTAACAAAGCCAGGATTGAGAACGAAAAATGGGGCTAGGGTAGCCAGAGGGAAAGTGCAAAAGACTCAGCAGAAACATGATTTTCTCTGCCTTTCAGGATAGAGGAAAATAATCCTCAATGATTATTTTTACAACTAAAAATGCAGGTGGCTTTAGGAAAAAGTGTTTTTTTAAAGCAACATCTCTAGATTTGGGGGAGCAGATGCCGAGAGGCTTAACTGCCCTGAGAACTCCGAATTCCAGCTGGAACCCTGTGTGTCCCTGCAAAATGACTTGGAATACTCAGGATTAACTTAGTGTAGAGGCCTAGCTTTCAGAAAGAAAAGGCCCTGTAGTGAAGGCTTCTGGAAGAGGCCTGTTTGCAGAATCCGACACTGAACAATGTTGGGAATCCTGAAGGATGTTGGAGAATCCTAGCTCTAGTCTTGGTTAGAGCTGTGGCTTTGGGTCTGAGAACAATCTTATTTGAAAAACAAAACAAAACAAAACAAAACAAAAAAGCACCTTGGAGGCAGCCTTTTGCTCTTAGGCAGAAGCTAAGCAAGTTCTGTCTCATGGGATTTCCCCTTCGTAAGTACTTTTGATTTTATTGGCAATACTTAGAAGTGTGAAAATACTGTTACCAAAACAGCCCTTGAAATTGTAGCACACAGCTCTGGTCTCCAGTGTGTGGTCCCAAGCCTTGTTTCATTGTGGAGTTAATCTAGGAGAGAAATGTTATCCTACTGTGTGGCATGTACTGGACAGAGCCCCTTTTGCTGTGGACCTTAGGAGACCTCTGCATTTATCAGCTGAGAGGCCTCAGGCCACTTGCTGACCCTCTTGGAGCTTGTTTCTCTGTGTATAGCCCTTGGAGGTTGCCAGAGTCAAAAGAGACTGCCTGCGTGTAGACTCCTGTGGGAACTGTAGAGCATTGTATCAGGTCAGTTATTACAGTACCGTCCCCTTCTCTCTCTCTCTCTCTCTCTCTCTCTTTCCCCCCCGCCCCCGTCTCTCTCTCTCTCTCTCTCATAGGGGCTCATTCTTTTCCTGCCCTCTCTCCCAGTAGTGGGCCTTGCTGGGGGTATTCTCATTTTAGCAGCTACCCCCACCCCCACGACCCCACTCCCATGAGGCATCCCCTGTACAACTCCAACTAAATGCCTCCTGGTGCCAGAAGGAAGTTCTCATGTGAGAGATACTTCGTGATGTCCGAGGACAAGGATTCTGTACTGGTTGTCAACCAATTCCTTGACCAACTCATCTGTGAAAGAGAAGTCGAGCTTATTTACATATGATCTTTGTTTCCCTAGTCTCAAGCCCCTCTGACCTCCAGTTCTAAAACAAGCTCTAACAGATGATCAGAACAGGGAGGTATTTCGTGAAATGTGCCCACTTTTTCTTGATGTTTTCTTTTTCCTTTGGCTTATTTGTGCTGCTCTTTCCAATTAGCAGAAAAAAACAAACAAGCAAATAAACAAAAAACACACTGCTACATTCCTCTCTAAGTTTCAATCTCAAAGGAGAACTCCTTGAGAATGTTAGAAACAGAACGAGTTAAGGAATTCTAATGCCTTGTTTCATCATTCACCCCTACTCCTTCTTAGATTGCCACCTTTAAGCAACTTCCTTTAGGAAAGAGAGGGACAAAATTAAAATAGATAAGAAACAAATAAAAAGACCAAACTAAGCTCAATGAAGGCAGAGACTGTGTCTTGTTCATATGGGTATCCCTATGTCTAGCCAGTCATGAAAGGAACTACCTAAATATTTGATGATTTGAAAATATTCACAAACACATGATCACAATCTAATCTGTACCCATAATTAATGGAAGACAGGCACTCAACCAATTATTTGCCCTTCATTTAACCAACTCGATTAATTCCTGTGTATTATAACCCACAGTCAGCACTTACCTCTATTACATTTCTCATTAACTGAATGGACTTCTAAAGAATATTTCCTGTTTTCAAATGTGGCTTATATATCTATCTACTTGTCATACACTGTGCTTGTCACAACCCCCAGAGTTATTCTAAATAACTTAAGAGTTACATTTATTATAAACATCCCAGCAGCACTGTTTTCTCCTTATGAAAATGAAATAGTGCTTTAAATACCATTTGTTACTTTTATTTTTCCTGATTGAAAATAATTCAGAATTTTAGTAAAGGTTCAGGGGATCACAGAACTACAGAGCAGAGATTAAAAAGAGAAAAGGGCCAGGTGTAGGGCCCTCTGAAAGCCCACACATTTAATGAGTGAACAGAAAAGGGGAATTCAGAGAAGGGCGTTAATCACAGAGGTGAGAGGAAAACCAAGAGACTAGTATTCTTGAAAGCAAGGGAGTACTTTCAGGAAGTAATGGGTGGGGACTTCCAGTTGAGATGGTCTGTTAAGACCATGTCTTGAAGCTTCCCCATGTGCTGCTCCAAGCACATAGCAATGAGAGCTAAAATGTAAAAATACAAAAACTAAAAAGATACAGCCATGTTCAAAAGCAAGGAAAATGTCTCTGTGGACCAGGAGTGGAACAGAAAGTGAAAATTGAGTGGGGCTGAATCTTCTGCCCAGTCCTGTGGGCCTGCTCCCACAGGAGCACCTAGGAGCTGAGTTCCTTTGCAGATAAAGGAACAAAGTGATCCCATGTGAAGAGGGAGACTGACCTGGGCAATTACTTACATTAGGATGCTGGAATAGGTGAGGAAGCAAAGCCAAGCAAGCCCAGCCAGGCAAGGATATTGGCTCCGTGACTGAGTCAGTTTCTGTTAATTTTTTCTCTTTGTTATGGGTCACATGGTCGTGCTTCTTTGCATGCCTGGTAACTTTTGGTTGGATGCTAGACATTATGAATTTTGCCTGTAGGATGCTGGGTATTTTTGTATTCCCATAAATATGATTGATCTTTTTTCCTGGGATGCAGTTAAGTTCCTTGGAAATAGTGATCCTTTTGGGTCTTCCTTTTAAGATGTGCAGAAGGAATCAGAGCAGTGCTCATTTTAGGGCTAATTATTCCCCGTTACTGAGGCAAGACTCTTCTGATCACTCAACCCATTGCCCTGTGAACATGAAATTTTCCAGTCTGGCTGGTGCAGATATTATTCCTGGCTCTGTGGGAGTACCTGACAGTGTTCTCTTTCATCTTTTTTGGTGGTTCCTCCTTCAGCCTCTGGTAGTTTCCTCACATGCTCATGCTGCTTGGCTGAATACTCCAAGGGGACTCTGCTGATTTCTAGTTTCTCTCTCTGTGAACCTCTCTTCTGTGGCACCCTGTCTCACAAATTCTGCTTGCCTTGGTCTCCCCAGTCTCTCAGCTCTGTCTTCTCAACTCAGAGAGTCTGTTTGGCTCCTCCTGGGTTCCCCCTTTCTGCTTCCCAGCCTGGAAACAGTCACGGAAATAGCTATTTCCCATTTCTCAGTGTCTCCTGCCCTTCATTGCCTTATGTCCAGTGTTTTAAGAACCATTGCTTTACACATTTTGTCTGTGTTAGGGTTGTTTCAGGTGGATTGGTAGATCTCATCCCTGTTACTCAGTGTTGGCCATGAATGGAAGGAAGTTTTTGTGATGGCACTTAACAGGAAACTATTGTTTTGTTTTGTTTTGTTTTGTTTTGTTTTTAAGGGTGAAAGTGGCTTTAGCATGCTTGTATTTTGAGAGGAAGACGCCGGAGAAGAGGAAGAGATTAAATATATTAAAAGTATGGGGAGCAGACTAAAGATATTAAAATATGTGGAAAATATTAAAAATATGGGAGTAGTGATGGACCCAATCCCACAGGAGGTGGAAGGAGATGAGTTAGCTTTGAAAAAAAGGAGATACATCTCTTTTCCTGAAAGAAGAGGAAAATAAATAGTGTGGGATGTCATTGTAGGTCAGTAGAGATTTGTAGTGGGGAGTTAAAGAAGTTAGCCCCTGATGGTCTCTGTTTTCTCAGTGGAATGTAAATTCGTGTTATCTACCTAGAATGAATGGGCAGGCATGCGCTATTAGGATCGACAGAAATGGGAATTGTGGAGAGTCACCATCCTGGAGAGTATAAGAAGGGTCTGAATAGGGGTAAGAAAAGGTATTTGAAAGCAATTTAGGAACATGGAGTTCAGGGGAGATACCCTTAGAGATTTAGATGAAGCTTCCACTGTTGGCGGCCCGTGGTATGCAAGAGGGAGGCAAAATGAAGGTATCCTTTCATTGTATCTTTTCAGGGTAAATAAAAAGGGAAGAATTTGCAAAGACATAATACCACTATGTTGCACAAATCTTGGGGGTGTTATTGACATAGAATGAAATGTGGAAGACTCTATATATTTCTCATAGCTTTCAATTGTGTCTTTGCTATGTAAAGTGGACTTGAGACCAAAATACCTGAATGCATGCGTACACACAGACACACAGCCAAACTATTCTTCAAAATGCAGACAACTTGGAGGTCTTAGAAGATTTCTTTTAATATAGCCCACAGCCATTTGGAACACAGCACATTGTGGGTATTTGAAATCAGTAAAAAAAACATCTGATTTCTCAATGTTAGCTACAGGGCACTCATTGGCATGTGATGTATAGTTTGACAAGGGCAAAAATGTAGAGTATTTCAAAATGCATCCCCGCCTTGAGCCCTTATTTTCTCATTCTAAACTTCAGTATCCCCCACAATTTACTTACAAAGGTGTTGAGGCTAAGAGGGGTGAAGTCCCTGAAAGTTAAAAAGACAGTTGAAGGGGGACTCTGATATCCAGAATATGAATCTAATACTCTCGTTACCATATTATGCCCAAGATGGTTAATTTTATGTCAACTTGGCTAGATGTGCAAATGTTATTCAAGATGTTTCTGTGGAGGATTTTTTTAATATGAGATTAACATTTAATCACTGGACTTTGAGTAAAACAGATTGTTCTCAATAATGTGGGTGGGCCTCATCCAATCAGTTGAAGGCTTTGCTAGAAAAAAAACTTCCAGGAAGAGAGAATTCTGCTAGCAGACTGCCTTCGGACTAGAACACAGCTCTTCCCTGGGTCTCCAGCTTGCTGGTCTACCCTGCAGTTTAAACTTGCCACCCTCTGCAGTAGTGTGAGCCAATTCCTTAAATCTCTCTTTCTCTTTCCCTCTCCGCCCCCTTCTCTCTCTCTCTCTCTCTCTCTCTCTTTCTCTCTCTCTCTCTCTCTCTCTCTCTCTCTCTCACACACACACACACACACACACACACACACACACACACACACACACACATTCACACCCTATCCATTGTTTCTCTAGAGACCCTGACTAATGCAGTGCTCTGGACAAAGAATGTTAAATCTTTGACATTTAACTAAATTTTAGAGAATTTAGTAAGCAGGAGAAAGTGCAGTGCCAGGCACTTTGTGCTTAAGTCAAAGAGTTAATTAAATTAGATAAAGGGATAGGGAATCTCCTAGTTCTTGAAATTTAGTACTCATTTTAGAAGTCATGGAAAAATGAGTCTGGCCAGGGAGGAAAATGCCATAAGTAACTATAAAAGATCAACACACTGACTTTTGTATTTCCTCTTAATATTGTGCTACTCGGTTGAAAAATATTAATTTTAATTACAGATTTTTCTTCACATTGCTTGGATGGATGTAACCACTGAATCTTTTTTCATTGAAGTATAATTCTCATACCATAAAATTAATTCTTTAAAAATGTGCAATTAAGTGGTTTTTAAACATTCAAAAAGTTGTGAAGTGGATTACCACTGTATATTCCTGAACATTTGTGTCATTCCCAAACAAAACCCCATAACCATTAGCAGTCACTCCTCATTTCCCCTTCTCCTACAGCCCGCTGGAAACCACTAATTTCTCTGTCTCTGTAGATTTGTCTATTCTGGTCATACTACACACATGAAATCATATAATGCCATTTAAAAGCCTACCATATAATCAGCCACAGGACTTTTATGCCTGTCTTCTTTTACTAAGCATAATGTTTTTTTTTTAAGGTTCGCCCATGTTTTAGCATGTATTGGTACTTTATTTTTATATGACTGAGTGATATCCCATTGTATGTATATACCACATTTTGTTTATCCATTCATCAATTTATGGACATTTGATATTTTTCCAGTCTTTGGCTATTATGAATGATACTGCTGTGAATATTCGTGTACAAGTTTTTGTGTGAACAAATATTTTCAAGTCTTGGGTATATACCTAGGAGAGGAAATGCTAGGTCATATAGTAACTCTATGTTAACTTTTTGAGAATCTATCACATTGTTTTCCAAAGTGTCTGTACTATAAAATTCCCAGCAGCAATGTAGGAAGGTTCCAATTTCTCCACCGTACCAACACTTGTTAATTGTCCTCTGTTTTGATTATAATTATCCCACTGGTGTGAAGTGATATCTCATTGTGTTTTTTTATTTGCATTTTCTTAATGACTAATGATGTTGAGCATTGTTGAACATTTGTGTATTCTCATTGAAGAAATGTCTATTTAAGTCCTGTTGGAGACCAGACTGGGCAACATAGCAAGACACTGTCTCTAAAAAAAAAAAAATTAGCTGGATGTGGTAGCATGTATCTGTAGTCCCAGGTACATGGAAGGCTGCGATAGGAGGATCACTTGAGCCTAGGAGTTTGAGGTTCAGGGTTACAGTGAGCTGTGATCATACCACTGCACTCCAACCTGAGCAACAGAGTAAGATTCTGTGTCTAAATAATAAAAACCAAAAATAAACAAAATTCCTTTGTCTGTTTTTCAATTAAGTTTTTTGTCTTTTTGTTGTTGAGTTGTAAATGTACTTTATTATTCTCAATACTAGATCCTTATCAGATACGCGATTTGCACATAATTTCCCCCATTCTGTGGATTGTCTTTTTTTTTTTTTTTTGATATTGTTCTTTGAAGCAAAAAGTTTTTAATTTTGGTGAAGTACACTACATCTGTTTTTTCATTGGTTGCTTAGGCTTAGGGTCTCATGTCTATGAATCCATTGTCTAATTCATGATTGCGAAGATTTACCCCTATGTTTTCTTCTAAAAGAGTTTTCTAGTTTTAGCTTTTACATCCAGGTCTATGTCAATTTTGAGTGTATTTTTGTATATGATACGAGGTAGGAATCCAACTTTATTCTTTTGCATGTGAATATCTACTTGTTGCAGCACCATTTGTTGAAAAGACTGGTCTTTCTCTCATTGGATTGTTTTGGTACTCTTATCAAAGACTAATTGACCACACATGTATGGACTCTCAATGTTATGCCATTGATCTGTGTGTCTGTTCTTATAACAGTACCATGAAGCCTTGATTACTGTAGCTTTCAGTAAATTTTGAGATGGGGAATCTTTTACAAGATTGTTTTAGCTATTCTGTGTCTCTTGAATTTCCATGGAAATTTTATGATCAGTTGTCAATTTCTCAAAAAACCCAGCTGGGATTTTGATAGGAATTGCATTGAATCCCCCAGATCAATGTGGGAGAATAGTGTCATCTTAACAATATTAAGTTTTCTGATCCATAAACATGGGATGTCTTTCCTCTCATTTAGTTATTCTTTAATATCTTTCAAAAATGCTTTGTAGTTTTCTGAGTATAACTTTTGCACTTCATTTGTTAAATTTATTCCTAAATATTTTATTTTTATGGATGCTATAACAAATGGGATTGTTTTCTTAATTTCCTTTTTGCATTGTTCATTGCTAGCATATAGAAATACAACTAATTTTTTTTGCATATTAATCTTATACACAGCAACCTAATTCCTTAGGATTTTCTCTAAAAATGATATTATCTGCAAATAGAGATAGTTTTACTTCTTTCTTTCTAATTTGGATGGCTTTTACTTCCTTTTCTTGCCTAATTTCTGTTGTTAGAACTCAAGTACAATATAGAATAGAAAGCGCAAGAGTGTACACCCTTCTCTTCTTCCTGATGTTAGGGGAAAAACATTTATTCTTTCACCAATAAGTATGATGTTAGCTGTGGGATTTTTGTAGATGTGCTTTGTCACATTGAGAAAGTATCATTCAATTCCTAGTTTGCTTAATGTTTTCATCATGAAGGGCTGTTGAATTGTGCCATATGTTTTTTCTGCATCTACTGAGATGAGCATGTGGTTTTAATCCTTTATTCTATTGAAATAGTATATTACATAAATTGGCTTGTGAATATTAAATCAATCTTGTATTCCTGGAATAAATCTCCCATTTGGTCATAATACATAATCATTTTTATATCTTGCTAGATTTAGTTAGTATTTTATTGAGAGTATTTATATTCACAACAGATATTAGTTTTCTTTTTTTGTGATACCTTGTCTTGTTTTGGTATTAGGGAAATACTGGCATCTTAGAATGAGTTGGGAAGTGTTCCCTCTACTTCTGTATTTTGAAAAAGTTTGTGAAGAATTGTATTAATTGCTCTCTGATTTTTTAATAGAATTCACCAGTGCATTGATGGGCTTTTCTCTTTGGAAAATTTTTTTGATTAAGAACCCAGAAATTTTATTTCTTCTCAAGTCAGTTTTGGTAGTTTGAATCTTTGTCTGAATTTGTCCATTTTATTATATCTAGATTATCTTATTTATTGGCATACAATTATTATATAGTATCCCCCTATATCCTTTATATTTCTCTAAGGTTAGTAGTAATTTTCCCTCTTTAATTTCTGATTTTAGTAATTTGAGTCCTATCTCTTTTCATTTTGGTCAGTCTAGCTAAAGATTGGTTAATTTTGTTGATTTTTTTCAATAAGACAACTTTTAATTTTATTTTTTCTATTTTTGTGCTCTGTATTTTATTATTATTATTATTATTATTGCTTTAATCATTGTTTTTATCCCTCTGCTTGCATTTGGTTTAGTTTGCTCTTCTTTTTCTGGTTTATTAAGGTGGAAGATTAGGTTACCAATATGCGGTGCATCTTCTTTTTTTCCCTCCCTCTCTTAAAGAATGTATTTCATACCTATTATACTACACAACACGTTATTTCAAACACTGACATATAACTCACTAATGAGACAAAGGAAGGACAAAATCATTTATGTTATTAGAAACAAGATATGCCATCACCTATTTTCTTCAAATATTATTGCAGTTTAATATTCATAATTTGATAATGCTTTTATGAAATAATCTGCAGACAACCAGTTTTAACAGTTAATACTTTTACTCAGACATTATGGTCATAATTGTTTATGAGGTATAAATTTTCTTTAAAAATTTATTGTAAAATACTTATAGTAAAATTTATCATCTTAACCATTTAGAAGTGTACAATCCAGTGGTGGTAAATACATCCATAATGTACAACTGTCACCACCATCCATCTTCATAACTCTTGTCATCTTATAAAACTGAAATTCTGTGCCCAAGAAATAATAATTCCTTCTTACCAGCTCCTAGCAAACACCATTCTATATTCTGCCTCTATGATTTTGACTACTCTATTTCATGTAATTGGAATCATGCAGTATTTGTCTTTTTGAGACTGACTTTCTCACTTAGTATAATGTCCTCAAGGCTCATCCATATTGCAGCATGTATCAGAATTTCCTTTCTTTTTAAGGATGGACAAATTCCATTGTTTGTATAGTTCACACTTTGCTTATCCATTCATCTGTTGATGGACACTTGGGTTGTTTCCATGTTTTAGCTATTGTGAATAGAGCTGTTAAGAACATGAGTATACAAACATATCTTTAAGACCCTCTTTCGATTCTTTTGGGTAAATATCCAGGAGTGGAATTGCTGCAATCATATGGTAATTATATTTTTAATTTTTTGAAGAACTGCTATACCATTTTCCACAGTGCTGCATCATTTCACATTCCCACCAACAGTGTACAAGGGTTCTAATTCCTCCACATCCTCGCCATTCTTATTTTCTGCTTCAAAATATATATATATACTGGCCATCTTAATGGGTATGAAGTGGTATCTCATTGTAGTTTTTATTTGCACTTCTCTAATGATTAGTGATATTGAGCATCTTTTCATATCCTTATTGGCCAGTTGTATATCATCTTTAGAGAAATGTCTATTCAAGTTTTTTGCCCATTTTGATTTGGTTGGTTGTTCTGTTCTTCATTCTGGAGTTCTCTATATACCCTGGATTTCGATCCCTTATTAGATATATGATTTGAAAATATTTTCTCTTGTTCTATGGGTTTCCTTTTTCCTCTGTTGACAGTGTCTTTTGATGCACATAATTTTAAAATTTTCACAAAGTCCAGTTTATCTATTTTTTGTTTTATTGCCTGTGCCTTTGGTGCCATAACCTAGAAATCACTGCCAAATCTAATGTTGTGAAGCTTTTTCCCTGTGATTTCTTCTAAGAGTTTTATAGTTTTAGGTGTTACATTTAGGCATTTGATCCATTTTTGAGTTAATTTTTGTATATAGTGTTCAGTAAGTGTCCAACATCATTATTTTGCATGTGGATATCCAGTTTTCCTAGCATCGCTTGTTGAAAAGACTGTCCTCCCTCCATTGACTTGTCTTGGCACCCTTGTCAAAATCATCTTATCATATGTGTGATGGTTTATTTCTGGGCTCTTTATACTATTTCATTGGTCTTTATGTCTGTCTTTATGTCAATGCAATACTGTTTTGATTACTGTAGCTTTGTAGTAAGTTATGAAGTCAGGAAGTAGGCACCCTTAAGCTTTGTTCTTTTTCAAGAGTATTTTGGCTATTTAGGGTCCCTTGAGATTCCATATGAATTTTTGAATGGGCTTTTCTATTTCTGCAAAACACATCACTGGGGTTTTGATAGGAATTGCACTGAATCAGTAGATTGCTTTGGGAAATATTGCCATCATAACAATATTAAGCTTTCTAATCTGGGATAGCATTTAGCACCCTGAAATTACAACACTCTAATTTGAATTTATAATAGCTTAACTTCAATAACATACATAAACTCTGCTCCTTTCATACCTCCATTGTCAGAAAATTACACTTTTATACATTGTATGCCAAAGAAACATGAAATAGTAATTCTTTGAAATGCATTTGTCTCTTAAATTATGTATAAAACAAAAGGTGGATACACAAAACAAAGTTACAACAAGATAGCTTTTAGGCTAATGATTTTTTCAAGTATTTCAGTCTCTTAAATCATGAAGAAAATAAAAAGTGCAGTTAAAAACCATTGTCATAATAACAGTAACTTTTATAATTGTCCATGTATTTACCTTTATTAAGATCTTTATTACTTCATACAGATTCTAGTTACTATGTAGTGTACTTTCATTTCAGCCTGCAGGACTCCCTTGAGCATTTCTTGCAGAGAAGGTCTAGTGGTAACAACTCCCTGATATGATTTAAATGTGTACCCCATGTTTCATGTGTTAGAAACTCAATCCCCAATTTGTCAGTATTGAAAGTTGGGGCCTTTAAGAGGTGATTAGATCATGAGGCCTCTGCTCTCAGTAATAATCCATTAAGGATTAATAGAATAATGAGTTAATGGATTAATGAGTTCTCATGACAGTGAAACTAGTGGCTTTATGAGAAGAGGAAGAGAGACCTGCCTCAGCCTCCTTGCCACATGGTGCCCTGCATTAGGACTCTTTCAGAGAGTCCCTATCAGCAAGAAGGCTCTCACCAGAAGTGGTCCCTTGACCTTGGACTTTTCAGCCTTTATAACTGTAACAAATAAATTCCTTTACTTTATAAATTACAGTTTCAGATATAACCGAAAGCGGACTAAGACTCCCCAGTTTTTGTTTTTCTGTAAATGTGTGATTTCTCCCTTATTTCTGAAGGAAAGTTTTGCTGGATATAGGATTCTTGGTTGACAATATTTTTTTTTTTTCCTCTAAGCTTCTTGAATATTTTGGCCCACTGCTTTCTGGCCTCTAAACTGTCTGATGAGAAATATGCAGGTGATCTTACTGAGAATCCTTTGTATGTGATGAGTTCTTCTCTCTTGCTGCTTTCAAGATTCTCTCTTAAGCTTCCATTCAAAAGTTGTATTTTTATATGTCTCAGTGTGTGGTTCTGTTTGAATTCATTTTACTTAGAGTTCTTTGAGCTTCTTGAATGTTTATATTCATGCCTTGCTTCAAATTTGGGAAGTTTTCAGCCATTATTTCTACAGATATTCTCTCTTCACTTTTCTCTCTCTGTCTCTTTTTTGAACTTCCACAATGCACATACTGTGATATGATGGTGTCCCACAGGTCCCATAGACTCTGCTCACTCTTCTTCCATCTTTTTCTCTCCCTTTTCAGACTTATTGATTTCCATTGTCATATCTCCAAATTCACTGATTCTTTTTGGGCCTGCTCAAATATGCCTTTGAATCCTTCTAGTCATTTTTTCATTTTAGTTATTGTACTTTTCAGCTTCAGAATTTCATTTTGTTTTCTTTTTGGTTTTTCATCTTTATTGATATTGCCATTGTGTTCATACACCATTTTCTTAACTTTGTGCAAATTTTCTTTTAGTTTTTGAGCATTTTTAAGATAGTTATTTAAGATTTTTTGTTGACTAGACCTGCCATCAGATCTTTTTTTCAGAGATAGTTTCTGCTGATTTATTTATTTTTTCTTTGAATGGGCCATATGTTCCTTTTTATTTTTTTATACCTTGTGTGTTTTTTTGTTGAAAACTGGGCATTTGAATCTAATAATGTGATAACTCTGGAACTAGATTCTCCTACTTCCCCAGGGTTTGCTGTTTTTTGTTGTTGTCTTTTTTTTTTATTATTGTTGTATGCTGTCTCTGTGCTAAGGATCAGTCTTGAGGTGTAACCTTAAGGTCTTTTCAGGTCTTTTCTGAGCCTGATCTTTCCCTGAGCATACATAGACACTTTCTAATTTCTCCCAAATATGCAGTTGTTTTTGAATATCCTAATCTTTTATAATCTGAATCCTAAAAAGAAAAGAGAAAAATGGAGGGAGAGTGAAGAACACTGGCCTTTTAAATCCCCTGGAAGTTACTTTAGCTAGAGGGACAGGGGCTTGTAACAACGTGGGGAGGTACAATTACAATGGCCTTTTATCTCTTTGTCTGAATTTCTGTGATCAGAAGCATTAATCAGTGATGCAAGAACAGATCCCTGGTATTTGGAAAACAGGGTCCTTTTTGTCCACCCTGGCTTTTGCAAACTGTGTGCAGACTCCTCTAGTAACATGTCTCTAGTAACATGGTTGTCTACCATGGGGCTAAGTGTGAGGGATGGGTAGTTCCTACTGTGTTAAGAGGTGAATGTGACTGAAATAAACCACAATTTACCATCCAAGCCATCTCCTGTAAGTTGCAAGCATTCAAAAGTTTCCAGAGTTCCAAAATAGTTCTTTCAGACAGCTTCTGCCAGTGCAATCATTGGGTGGGGAGACAGATTCTTGTTGCTTCCTATTCTGCTGGCTTCCCAGAATACTTTTTTCCCAATAGGTATGAATTTTGCAAACATTCCTTATATTAGTAGTAATGATGGAGCAGGAGAGTATTGTGCCTTCTCCCATCAGCACAGTGAGAACCACCAATAACGTGATGAAAGTTGTGACCCTTTCCAAAACCATGGCTCCTTCAGTCTGCAGATGTTAGCCTACCTATCTCCCTGTGCTTGTGGACTGGTTTGGTGATCTGTTGGTTGTCATGAATTCTTCTGATAGCTTTATGAAATGGATCAATGAAGATAACTTCAAAGAATTTGTGCATGGAATCTTGACTGACCCAGGAAAAAAGCTGGAACCTCAGAGCCCCACAGTGGCATCCGCCTCACTCCCTGGCAACAGACTGAAGGTTTTGAGCAAGCTTTAGCTGGTTAACACCATGATGAATGGGATTGCCATAGCTGGTACCTTTAGGAAGTGGGCATTTTGGGTCACCACAGTGCACATGAATCTGATATATGACATAATTATTTGGCTCTGTATCCCAGTCTGCATGGTTTAAAGGGCTGGGTGGAGTGGGGGGCCCTGTGGAGCTCAAAGATCTACACAGGAGCTCAAAGAGCCAGCAGCAAGGCCACTGAAGAAGATGCATTACATTGGACTGCTTCTTCCTCCATAGCTCCTGGATATACTTATGAGCACCCATCTTGCTTATCTAGTGGCTGCCACCAAACAGAATGGCCTTTCTTCTTTTTTACTATAGGTATTTGCAGGTATAACTTTCCACGTAAGCACTGCTTTTGTTGTATTCCTTAAGTTTTTGTTTGCTGTGTTTTCATTTTCTTCCATGAAGGTATTTTCTAATTTCCTTTGTGATTTCTTCATCACATCCACATCTTGATCCATTGGTTTTCTAAGGAGTGTCTTCTTTAATTTCCACATATTTGTGAATACCCCAAACATACTTCTCTTACTGGAGAAATACTTTGAATTATTTCAGTATTTTAAAATTTATTGAGACTTTTTTATGGCACAGCATATGGTCTATCCTAGAGAACATTCTATGTGTACTTGAGAAGAATGTGTATTCTGCTGCTGTGGGGTAGTGTTCTATAGATGTCTACAAGGTCTACTTGGTTTATAGCATTGTTTCAGTCTTCTAGTTCTTTGTTGATCTTCTTTCCAGTCCTATCCATAATTGAAAGTGGAGTATTGAAGCTCCATGTACTATTGTTGAATTTTCTAATTATTCCTTCAATTCTGACCTTTTTTGCTTTATGTATTTTGGGGTTATGTTGTTAAGTTCATATACATTTATGACTGTTATATTTTCTTGATGATTAGCCCTTTTGTTTTTATGAATATGAAATATCCCTCTTTAATCTGGTAAAAAAAAGTCTTAACACCTATTTTGTATAATATTGATATGGGCATTTTTAGCTCTTTCATGACTGGAAGATACCTCATTTTCCATTCTTTTATTTCAAACTATTTTTTAAATTTTTATTTTATTTTATTGTATTTGTTTTTATTTATTTTTCCATCCTTTTATTTCTAACTACTTATTTCATTGTGTGCCTTGTATAAATAGAATATGCTGGATTATGTTTTTTAATCTGTTTTGCCAATCTCTGCCTTTTAATTAGAGAATTTAATCTATTTAATATAATGTAATTACCAGTGAGGTAGGATTTATGCCTGCCATTTCGCTGTTTGTTTTCCATATATGTCTTATTTTTTAAAATTTTTCTATGACTGCCTTATTTTGTGTTTAATCAATGTGTTGAAGTGTACCATTTTCATTCTCTTGTCATTTTTTTTTTACTATATATTTTTTGGAATTATTTTCTTTTTGGTTGACCTGGGGATAACAGTTAATATTAATTTTTAGCAATTTATTTCAGATTAATTCCAATGGCATACAAAAATTTTGCTCCTGTAGAATTCTTCCTTTCCTTTTCTTTGTTCTGACAATTCATACAATTTACATCTTTATACATTGCAAGCTCATCAACACAGATTTATAATTATTACTTTATATAGCTGTGTTTTAAATTCAATATGAGAAAATGAAATTACCAACAAAATACACTTACCATCTTTTATATTTACGTGATTTCCTTTACTAATTGTCTTTTTTAAAAATCTAGATTGAGGATTTGAGCTACTGCCTAAGTGTTCTTTCTTTTTTAGACTGAAATACTCCCTTTAGTATATCTTGTAGGGCAGATTTACTAGTCACAAATACTCTAAGTGTTGTTAAATTTTTATATGAAAATGTCTTAATTTCCTTTAATTTTTGGTTTTTTTTTTTTTTTTTTTTTTTTTTTTGGTGACAGGGTATCACTGTGTTGCCTGGGCTAGAGTGCTATGGCATCATCCCACCTTGGCCTCTGAGAGTGCTAAGATTATAGGTATGATCCACAGCATCAGCTAATTGTCTTTAATTTTTTGAAGGATAGTTTTACTGGATATATAATATTTCATTTCAGCAATTTGAATATGTTATCCTACTGCCTTGTGATCTCCATGCTTTGATGAAAAATCAGCTATTAATCCTATTTGAGGATTTCTTTTATGTGATGAATCACTTCTCTCTTTTTGCTTTCAGGACTCCCTCTTTGTCTTTGGCTTTTGACAGTTTGATTTTGAGATGTTTCAGTATGGATATTCGAATTTATGCTCCTATAGTCTGTTGACCTCCTGGAATGTATAGATTTATACCTTTCCTCAAATTTTGGCAAGTTTCAACCATTATTTCCTCAAATATTCTTTTTACCTCTTTCTCTGTCTCTTTTCCTTTTGGGATTCCCATAATGCCTATGATAATGCTTGATGGTATCTTACAGGTCTCTGAGTCTCCTCATAATCTTTCATTCATTTTTATTTATGTTCCTCAGATTGCATACTCTTAATCCCTCTATCTTCATGTTTGCTGATTTTTCTGCATGTTGAAATCTGCTATTGAAACTTCTCTAGTAAAATGTTCATTTAAGTCATTGTATTTTTCAACTTTAGAATTTCTATTGAGCTCATTCTAATTTTTTACTATTTTTACTTTCCTTTAGTTCTTTAGACATAGTTTCCTTTAAAAGGTCTTTGAACATATTTAAAATAGGTAATTTAAAGTATTCATCTAGTGATTCCAATGTTTGGCCTTCCCTAGAGATATTTTTCTATTGGTTGATCCCTCCCCCCATATATGAGCCATGCTCTCTTGTTTCTTTGCATTTCTTATAATTTTTTTTGTAGAAAGTTGAACATATTGTATTAAAATAATATAATGTGTCAACTCTGATAATCAGATTCTCCCCCTTCCCTAGGATTTGCAGTTGTTTGTTGCTTTTGTTCACTGAACCAATTCTGTAAAGCCTACATTCTTTGTCAGTTCTGGTCACCTAAGTTTCTGCCTGGTTAGTTTAGTTTTCAGCTGATGATTAGAGAGAGACTTCTTTAAGTTACTGGAACCAATAAATCTCCCAGTGTTTGCTGAGTGTGTCTCTGTGCATTTTGAGGCACAGCTTCAACATTTAGGCAGACAGTTTACAGTTCTGCCTTAGCCCTCACTTTTTCCTTGCACAGAGCCTTAAGGTAAGCCAAAGTTGAGAGTACAGGGCCTTTCAGATCTTTCCTGAGCATGTGCATAGCCTGGGAATGTGTGCAGCCCTACACGTGCTTGTGGCTTTCTTAGTTCCCAGGAGGATATTACAGCTTTTCAAAGTCCCCATAGAAATCTTATTCCCCAGCTTTTCCCTTTTAAGTTTTCAGTTAGCCTACTGCCTTACCCAACCTTAGGCAGCTGCAAAGTTAAACAATTGCCTATAATTGTTTTTGACAGATATTCCCAGGGAAAAGACTTCTTGCACTGAGTGAGCTCTCATTCAGGTTAAATAAACACAGCTTTACCGGTGGGGTCTTCAGGGAATTAACAGAAAAGTCAGATAATGACAATTCTTTTGGAATGAAGGAGCTCCACCCCATTGTGCTGCCTCTGGTGTCTACCAGGCTGCTGGCTTTCACTGTGATTGTGAGCCATCAGTTTTCAAGGTTACTGTGGACCTGGAAGAGAGGGAAGTTAAAACACCCACAAAGGTCACTGTTCTTACTGAGATTGAGATATTTTTCTTGAAAAAACATTACCCAGGTTGCTGTAGGTGATTGGTTAATTTCTAGCATTCTGAAAATATTGATTCTGACAATTTTTGTGAGTTTTCTCATTGCTTTTATGGAGAAAGGAATTTTTGGAGGTTCTACCTCTGCCATTTTTGCTGATATCACCCCCTCCCTCACTGAATCTTGATGTATCTTTTATGAAACATGAGGTCAAATTAGAAATGCAATAAATTAAGTGCCAATTCTCCTATTCATGTGTAGGAAGGAGAATGTTAAGAGATTCCGCATAGGTTAAGGAGTTTCAAGTTCAGTCTTTTCTGAAGTTTCCGACTTCCACTGGTGCAAGAATTGGGACAGAGGAGAGGAACCAGGGAGCAGCTAGCAACTAGGGTTCAGCATGATAATCTCCACATTGCTTGTCTACCACATCTTTCTATGTAAACCACACTCCCATGCAATTATATTATATTCTTGTCTCTCCATCTTCCTCATTAGCTTCTTTGTGGCTAGTCTTTCCATGTCAGACGCTGAATCATTACCTTGAGAGAATCTGGCCAAGGACAGCTGTGTCTGAAAGGCTTTCTTTCCACATGCAAAAAGGAAAGCTACTTAGAGGGAAGTGTGAATTTAACTATTTGTATCTATGAAATGACAGGTTGATATTCTCTAATCCTTTTATAAAACAGTTTCTAGGTGAATAGAAATAAATAGAATGTATTTAGTTTCTTTCCTTTATTCTTATTTCTTTAGTACGTTTACGTACAAGCACAAGTCTCCCACTACAACCAAGTTGGAATAGTTAGTTTAGCATATATTAAGTCGATAAATTCTCTGATAAGCCCAGTTAATTTAATTCTTTAAGCAAGGATGTAATAAGCACCTATTATGGGCTGACCATGTGATTAAATTTTTGTTGCCATTCTCCCAGAATTCCAGAACTCTCCCATTCCTTCTGTATTCTGGTTGTGAACCATGAACTATGGAATTAGCTTTATTTTTATTTCTCCTTAATTCATCCATAAACAAAGTGATCCAGATGTCACCCAAAATAGTCAATATTGTTCCTCTCTCTCTCTTTCTCACTTTGCTTTTTTATTTCTCTCTCACACACAGTGAAATGGAAATACTACACAACCAAACCAAGAAATGTTAAGTGAATTTTTTCTTTTTTTCTTTTTTTAGCTCATACCACTTCCTAGTATGAGATAGGACACACTGAAGAATGGCCATCAGTTATTTCTTTCTCTTTTTCACTGGCTTTGTTCACCAGGCAGAAATATGTTCAGACACTAACTTGAGATATTGAGATTGTGGGGGAAATTCTCCCCTTGAAATATTTCACCTCTACATCGAACATTAATATGTGTAAGGTATCATTTTCAAAAATGTTTAATCAATTTACTTTGCAGAGTTCAGAATGTTTGGGTTTAGTATTGGAGGTAGACAGATTGCCAGGGCTTGCCTATTTACTATGTCACCCGTTCCCTCTTTGTACATAAGCAGACATATTCTACATGTGGCTTGATACTCCCAGTTAATGTGGGGGGCAGTGGGAATGCTGACAGCTGCCCAGAACTGCTGCAGGGGTGGACGGCTGGATGCAGGTGCACAGACTGTCTCAATCTGACAGGCTTTAAGGCTTGCATTATGTCTAGTGATATCTGATATCCTATCCAATGAGGTCCTTAAAGACAACAGAATCAACACAGTTATACATATTCACCAAGGCATATAGCAGCATAGCATTCACTCAGATGTATGTGGATAAAGCATCTGTAATGTGTTATTTTTGTGATCTTTATGATTATAGTGTCACAGCAGCTTAGAAATTAAATCATGTACCTGACATTATGATACTTTGTTAGTTGCATGGTTGTCTTTTTACCTACACTCTGTATATTACATAAAGATTAAAGCTCTTAAGTTTTCAGAACAATTTCTTGCCAGAGGAGTGGAAAGGATAGGTAGTAACTGCTGGATGAATTTTCCTTCTGGTTACCTTTTGAAGCTGTAGAATGTTCATGCGCCTCTGATTTGGAGAGTCTATCCTCAGTGTCCATTGTCCCAACTAATCCCATTCTGCTACTAATTAATAAGACCATAGACCAGTCACTCGACTTTTCTAAATCTCCATTTCCGTGGCTTTAATTGAATTAATATTCCCTTCCCTGGAAGTTATCACAAGATGGTTTGGAGAATGAAATGATAAAATTGCATGTGAAAGTACTTTTGAAATGACTGTTAGAGGTAGGCAAGAGCTAAAACTTACCTCTCCTCCCTGCTGGGTTCTAACCTATAGAAAGAAGCATTACTGGTCAAATGGGAGCTCAAAGTATCAACTTTTTAGGCTAAGATGTAGCCAACAGAATCTAGGCAACTGAGAAGTGTAGACTGGAGAATGTGGCTTAGACCTGAAGCCAACATTGGGTCCCCTCCCTCTTAGACCAAATATTAATACAAACCTCTGTAGTTGCAAAGTGAACTGAGTGTGCTGTGTAGCCTTCCTGTCCACCTACTGCAAATTCAAGGGCCACTTCTGGAAGGCAGGAGAAACTGAAACACCGAGAGAACAGCCAGCCTCTCCACTGAGTGTAGCAGGTCCTCCCAAGGTGAGTTAGTACTCAGAGACAGGAAGTGCAAAGGCATGCACCAGGGTAGGAGAGGGCTCTTACTACAAGAGCACAGGAACATCAGAAAGAACTAGATGTCAAGCCACAAGTGAGCAGTGCCCTGGGATCCCATCGAGTAGGGAAATAGGCCCTTGTGAAGTGAGGCTTTCACCAAGCAGATTAGCACCTCCCCTTCCTGTGGGGAGGAACAAGTGAAGGCAGAAAGAGACTGGGGCTGTTGACTTCAGCACTTTCCAGGAGGAGGAGGTCAGGAGTTTCCCCCTCTACATATGGATTTATGAGGGAAAGAAAGAGTCCCTCTCCCACCCAACCACGGTAGTGAGGCATACAAATGGATTAGGGTTTGCTTTAATTGGTTACATAGGGTGCATTAGAGGTCGCTTAAATAGTCGCCTCATTTTACAGGAAGAAGGCACCAAGGACAGATTGGTGACTGGCTCAGCTAGTTGATGTCAACTGACTAATTGTTAGAAAAAGGAGTTGATCTAAAAAACAGGACCCTGCCCATGAGGGTGGAACTTTGGTGGGGGGCCATGGATTGCTAGAGAGCAGCATGAGAACACTGGATCCTCTCGGGAGCAGGGGAGTGTGCTCTTAAACCAGAGAGGGGGCAGCAGAATGGATTTAGAAGCAATGATCATAATTTTGTTTAAAGTCATTTTTTGTAACTATTAAATTATACCTATGATTGAGACAAGATAAAGTCAAGTCATGAGCATGATTTAAATTGTGGAAAGAAGAAATACATATTTCTTTCTCACTGTCTTTTGTAGACTCATTTTCTTCTGTGTAGTATTTACCCTCCAGTTATTATGATGGAAACAGCACTCTGGGTTCCATGTGGGAACCACCACCCTCAGTCCACATGGTAAAGATGGAGCTGACCCACTCCCAAGGCTGGTGGGTGGACATCTTTTACTAGTCATCCTGGAAATGAAAATGCCCTTTGCTGGAGAGTTTGCAGCTGAGATGGTATGATACAGACTTAGACCTGTGGTTGGCTCTAAGTCATCTCATCTTGTCACCTCCTCTTGTCACCATGAGGAGTGAGTTGGCTGGAGAATGGAGCCATCCCAGAGTAAAGTGAAGCTGAAAGATGAAGACAAAAATATTTCATGTGATATTGTTGAGCATCTTAATCAGCTTGCCCAATGTCAGCCTCCTACCACAATTTTCAGTTATATGGGCCAATAAGTTCTATACTTTCCTTTGGTTTTATTTAAAGCTGTTTAAGTAAGATTTCCATAACTTAAATCAAAAGAATCTTTACTAGTATACTTTCACTTTTATACCCCTCAAACATGTTACCTGTAACATTTCTTTTTTCTCTTCTTCCTCCTTTCTCCTGTTTATTCACCTAAATATATCTGAACCTGAATAATAAAGCAGAAATCCATATCCATTTATCAAAAGTCAGGAGACTTTTCTATTCTCCACAATATTTTTTTTGCCCAGGACTCTCTTTAAGCTCACAGTTTGGTAATATCATGGTAGAAAGTTTTTTTCTTCTTTTTCTTCTTTACAATTCTCATTGCTGCATAACTGACTACCCCAGAACTAACTGTGTGGCTTATAACAACAGTAATTTTATCATATGATGCTGTCTCAGAAATTTGGCCAGGGAATAGCTGGATAGTTTTTCTTCTCCACATGGCATCAACTGGGGGCACTTGGAGTCATTCAGCTGGTTGCTTACCTGGTCTGCACAGTTCAAGATGGCTTGTGTGTGGCATCTTGGTGGCAGTGGCTAGAAGGCTGGGTTCAACTGCGGCACTTTCCAATTTAGTCTCAGGGCTTCTCCACATGTTTTTCTTGGTGGCTCAGGACTTCACAGGTGATTATTTCAAGACTTGGGTGTCTTGGGTATAAATTGCAAGACTTCTTATAATCCAGACTCAGAAGTCCCAGGATATCATTTCCGCCTCATTCCATCAGTTCTGCAAGTTCCTAAAGCCAATCCAAATTTAAGAGGTAAAGGAATTTGGCAGTTTAACTCCATCTTTCAGTGAGACGAGTAGCAAGCAAGATTTGTGGCCATCTTTGATCTATTACAAGGTGATATGGTGCAGTTGAAAGAGCTTGAGCTTTGGGGTCAGACCAGGGATGGGAAACCTGTGGCCGTAAGGCCACATGTGGCCTTCTAGTTGCCTAAGTGTGGCTTTTTGACTGAATTCAAAGGTTACAAAACAAATCCTTTTATTTTTATTAATGCATTTTTGTTCGTCTTTTATATTTTTACTTTATTTTTAAAATGAACGTATTTAAAATACCAAAGAATAAAATAAATTTCAACAAAATAATCCTCCCAGATGACTGGCACAGTTAGAACATTAGTCAGCCATCAGGGCTAAATTGACAGCTGCTATGCTCATGATTTAGTTCTAACTTCCCCTGCCTGACTGGTGCCACTACCACACGAGGCTGGTTGGCAAGAGTTTATGGGGTCTCGTATGCCAGTCTATTATCAGCTTTTGACAGCAGTGCACTGTACTTCTGTTTGAAGTGAAATTTGTGAAAACTTGCATTGCTCAATAATATTTTTAAATTATTTCTGCCTAACAGCCCATCATGTCAAGGAAGACCAAGAGAACACTGAAGGAAGAAAACAGATTTTTCTGAGCATTGGGAATGAGCATTGGGAATTTTTTAATGAGCATTGGGAATTGCAATATTATCTTGTTTATGCTAAAGCTAAGATGATTTGCTTGCTTTATGGTACTGCAATATCAACATTAAAGAAATTCAATGCTCGTCAGCATTATAGCACTCATAAGAACCACAAATATTTTAAATAAGAGGGAGAGTCATGAAAAGTTGTATTGCAGAAATTAAAAGATGAAAAGAAAAGCAAAGACAGTTATTTTAAGGAGCAATAGGACCTGGAAATAATGCCACTGAAGCAAATTATAAAGTAGCTTATATACTCAGGAAACAAAGGAAGACATTCAGAGATGTAGAAATTGTGAAAGAATGCATTGTTGAAGTTGTAGGATGCTTAGACCCAGATAACATTTCAAAGTACAAACAACTGTCTCTTTCAAAGAGAACCATAACTGATCAGCAGCATGACTTAGCCTCCAACTTAACAGACAAAATTCAAGCAAATCTCCAAAAGGAAAATATGTATTATTCAATCAGTTTGGATGACTCAACTGACATCACTGACTTGGCACAGATTTTATACTTCATTCGGGTAATAACAGAAGATTTTCTTTGCTAAGAAAAGTTAATTACTGTGGGCACTCTTGCAAACAGAACACAAGGAATAGATATCAACAACTTTCAAGAAAAGTATTGTGAAGTTGGACTGAATTTGGGAAATTGAGTGAGTGTATATACAGACAGTGCACCATCCATGACAGGAAATCATGAAGGGTTTATTGCACAGATGAAAAATGTATTAACAGATCCAAATGCTCTCTTTTCTTTTCATTGTTTCTTGCATCTGCACAATCTCTGTGTTGAATCTACTATTTTACCTCACACTTTGCAACAAGCTATAAAGACTTTTAATTATATTCTTGCAACTGCAACACAGCATCGTCAGTTTTGTAACATGCTAAAGTTGCAGCACGAGGTATTCAGTGTGGATTTGCCTATCATTCTAAAGTGTGTTGGTTATCACAGGGACGAGTGTTAGCCAAAATTTTATCTGTGCAAGAACAGATAGTTCAGTTTTATAAAGAACAGAATCAGGAATGTGAACTACTGAAAGAAGATTTCTGTAAGAATGTAGCATTTCTGTGTGATAGCATGTCAAATCAAAATGGCTTGAATATTTCTTTGCAAGGCAAAACTAAGTCTATATATGATATGTGGCAAAAATATCCAAGCATTTTGGGAAAAACTCTCTTTTTTTCAAAACACTTCTTTTTCAAAAGGAAATTTTGGATGAACGCTTTCCCCACTTAGCAAAGGTCATTAATGAGCAGGATGATATATGGTAATCATTTGAAGAATATGCAGTTGTTATGGACCTATTAATTGGAGAATACAATGAAAGCTTCACCGACATTGAGAATCAAGACATCACACTCAAATTAGCATTTCAGTCTCATCTAGTTGATATCACCAAAGCATCTGAAGAATTACAGATGGAATTGATTGAGCTCTCAGTAGATGGCATTTTAAAGTCATTGTTTGATGTTCAGAAAGATCCAATTGAAATACGGAAAAATGCAGTAGAATATTCACACCTTTGGCAATATACCAGGAAAAAGCTTTCTTGCTTTTCAACCGTTTATTGCTGTGAATCTACATTTGCCTACCTAACCCAAATCAAAACACCCTTAAGGTTACAAATGATTGGTACCCATCTAGAGGATAACTGCAACTGCAGACCTCCATGCTGCAACTAAACATTCAAATGTTTTCCAATAAAAAGCAGACAGAACAAAGTCATTAAACAGGTAGTTAACTTTAAAATTAAGAAGTAGTTTTCATTTTTTTGAATTATCAAGTACCTAGTAGTTAGACTTTTACAAAATAATGTATATTTTAAGTATATCTAATTGAAGTTTCTTGAATGTGGCCCTATTTGATTACAGCTTAATTAATGTTTTCTTCCAATATGAAGTTTCCTCACCCCTAGTGTAGAGAAATACAAGCTGATTTTAGTTGAAGAAGTTAGACTCACAAGAAAATTAAATGGATACAGAGAGGAATGAAGTATCAGGAAAAGAAAATGCAATCCATACCACAAAGTATTTCTCTTAATTGAGAAAGTTGAGATTCCTTATTTCAGGTGCTCTACAAATTCTGCTAAGCCAGCTGTATTACGAATTTATCTATTTAGTGATTGATTTATTGATTGTATGATTTACTTATTTATAATTTACTTACAGTAAAATATACTTGTTCTGGTGTATAATTCTTTGAGTTTTAACAAATGTATAGTCATGCAACCTCCACCACAATCAGGATGTAGAACCAGCGTAATTGTCACTGAAAATATTCCATCAAACTACCTTGCCCCTATACCCTGGTAACCACTTATCTGATAGTTTTGCTTTTTTCCTCCAGAATGTCAAACAAATACATTTTCGAGTCTGGCTTCTCTCATTTAGCATAATGCCCTTTAGATTTATTTATGTTGTTAAATATACCAGTAGTGGATTTTTCTATTTCTCCTTTCAGTTCCATAAGCTTTTATTGCTTCATATATTAATATTTTGCTGCTCTAAGTTTCATGCATACACATTTAAACTTGCTGTGGCTTCTAGGTGAGTTGAATCTTTTATCATTATTTAGTGACCCTTTTTATTTCTGGTTTTCTCTCCTCTGAAATTTACTTTAATGATATTAATATAACCACTCTAACATGTGACTAGTGTTTGCATACTGCATCTTTTTCACAACCTTTTTCTTTATAACTTTGTTATTTTATTATACATGAAGTTTCTTGTATATATAAAGGATATACAAAACATCTTGTGACTTGTTTTATTCATCTCATCTAAGACATTCATTTAGTTGGTCTGTTTGCTCTATATTGGATTTAGGTCTTCTATTTTATTATTAACTAATTATTGGTTTTATTTTTATTCTATTTGTTCCTATGTTTCCCCTTTTATATCTTCTTTTGGTTTTGGTTATTTGAATATTTTTGATATCCCATATTTAGTCTATCTGTTGATCTTTTGTCTCTGTCTCTATTATTTTTTAATGGTCACCCTAGGGATAAGAACATACATACCTAACTTCTTACATTATTCTTAGAGTTACTAATTTACCACTTCAAATAAAAAGGAGAAAATGTATTACATTATAAATCTCTATTCTCCATTATTTATAGTTGGCATATATATTGTGTCTACATACATTGAAACCCCTGTAATTATTGCTTTTTACAGCATACAAATTTTACTTAAGAGGAAATAGATTGCTATGTTTACACAGATATTTACTTATTCTTACACTCTACTTTCCTAAAATTCCACATTTCCTCTTGTATTATGGCACTTTATCATGATGAACTTTATTTAGCACTTATTTTAGACCAGCTCTACTGGTAATAAGTTATATCAGTTTCCTTTCATATGAGAAAATCTCTGTTTTCCTCCTCCTCTTCTTCCTCTTCTTCCTTCTTCCTTCTTTTTTCTTCTTCTTCTTTGAAAGAGCCTTGCTTTTTTGCTTGGGCTACAGCACAGTGGTCTCATCATAGCTCACTGCAACCTCAAACTCCTGGGCTCAAGTGATCCTCCTGCTGCAGCCTCCTAAGTGGCTGGGACTACAGGTGTGAATCACCATGCTGGCTAATTTTTCTATTTTTGTAGAGACTGTTTTTCTATTTTGTAGAGATTATTCTTTTCTGTTTTTTGTAGAGTCTTATTATGTTGCTCAGGGTGGTCTTGAGCTCCTGTGTTTTGCCAGTATTCTTGAAGTATATGTTAACTAGATATACAGTTGTGGATTAATAGTCCTTTTCTTTCCACACTTAAGGTACAGGGGCCATAGGGGGGATGAAGAGAGCATGATTAATGGGTACAAACATAGAGTTAGATTGACGATATGAGTTCTAATATTTCATAGCAGAGTAGTGTGACTATGGTAAGCAACAATGTATTGTATATGTTGAAGTTGTTAGAAGATAGAACTTGAAGTGTGCCCAACACATTAGAAATAATAAATTCTCAAGTTGATGAATACCCAAAATACCCTGACTTGATCATTACACGTTCTATGCATGTAACAAATACTAACATGTACCCCATAAATATGTATGGGGTATGTAAATATTATGTATTAATTAAAAGTTAAAACATTATTTCTCAGTCTTCTGGAATCTATGTTTTCTTTTTTAAAAAAACAACTTTATTGAAGTATAATTTACATACCATGCAATTAATTCATTTTAAGTGTACCATTAAATGAATATTAGTAAATTTACCAAGTTGTACAGCTATTCACACAAATAGGTTTTAGAACATTTCCTTCCCTCTATTGAGAGCCCTAATTCCCATCCCCAACTACATTTCAAGCATGCCCCTCCCCTCCACGATGCACACCACATTCCTCAGATGTGGGTCTACCCCCAATCCCTGAATCCCTAGTGAACACCACCGCCATTTGAGCACCATAGTGTTAGTCAGAACCAATTTGATGGCGAGTATACGTGAAGCCCATTCTTCCGGTCTTGTGTCACTTCACTTTGAATAATGGCCTCAAGCTCAATCCAGGATAATATAAGAGGGGCTAGCTCATTGTCGTTTCTTAAAATTGAGTAATATTCCCTTGTAAACAAATACTAATTTTAATAATCCACTCATGAATTGAAACCTTAAGAATTTTAGAAGAAGATGTTGGGAAGACCCTTTCAGACATCAGCCTACGCAAAGAATTCTTGAAGAAGACCCCCAACTACCGCAGCAACAAAAATGAATGAATGGGATCTGATCAAATTAAAAAGCTTCTTCATAGCTAAAGAAACTATCACTAGAGCAAATAAACAACCTACAGAATGGGAGAAAATATTTGTTCTCTACACTTTCGATAAAGGTCTGATAAAAAGAATCTACCTAGAACTCAAAAGAATTAACAAGAAAAAATCAAACAACCCTATCAATAAATGAGCAATGGAAATGAACAGAAACTTTTCCAAAGAAGACAGAATAATGGCCTGCAAACATATAAAAAAATGTTTAACTTCTCTAATCATTAGGGAAATACAAATCAAAACCACAATGAGATACCACCTAATCCCAGTGAGATTGGTCTCTATCAAAAAATCCCAAAACAACAAATGTTGGCAAGGATGTGCAGAGACAGGAACTCTCTTACACTACTCGTGGGACTGCAAATTAGTACAACCTCTGTGGAAAAGAATATGGAGATTTCTAAAAATAGAATTACCATTTGATCCAGCAATAGCATTATTAGGCATCTACCCAAAAGAGCATAAGACATTCTGTAATAAAGACATCTACACCCAAATGTTTATGGCAGCACAATTCACTATTGCTAGGTTGTGGAATCCATTTTTATAACAAGAAACCTTCAGGTATTTGAAGTTTAGTTCATCTATATACAGTGTTTTATTTTCCTTTAGTTGATTAAGGATTTTTTTGTCACTCTATTTTTCAGCAGTTTGATTATGATGTGTCTGGGCATGGTTTTCTTTTAGTTTGTTTTGCTGGGAGTTTGTTGAGTTTTTTGAATCTATAAATTTATACTTTTTCCAAATTTGGTAATATTCAACATGCTTAAATTTTTTTTCTGTATAATATTATTTCTCTTCTCCTTATGGGACTCTAAAGACACAAATGTTCAAACTGTGAATATTGTTACACAGGTCTCTTAGGCTCCATTCATTTACTTAATAGTCATTTATTGTTATGTAGGTTGGATAATTTCTATTGATCCATCTGCAAGTTCAACAATTGATTCTTTGTCATCTTCATTCTGTTATTGAACCCCTCTGTTGGAGTTCTTATTTCTTTACTTTTAGGCCCCAAATTTCCATTGGTACTTTTTTATGGTTAATATTACTTTGCTGGATAGTTCTGTGTTCCCATTCATCTCAGGAGTTTATGTTATATTTCACAAAACGTGAATAGAATAGCTACTTTAAATTTTTGCCCTGTAATTCTAACATCTGGATTATTTTGTGATCCTTGTTTATTGATTATATTTTTCCTCAAGAATATTTAATATTTTCCTGTTACTTTTATGTTGAATAATTTTGTAGTATATTCTGAAATTTTTAAATATTATGACTCTGAATATTGTTAAAATCCTCTGGTGAATGTGTACTTCTCATCTTGTAGCAGTTATTTTCAGACTGCAATTCCAGATTCACCTTCTGTGGCCTGTGTTTCCAATCACAGTTTCGATTTTAATGGCTTCCAGGGTTATTCTGGTCCATTCTCCATGTCCAACTCCCAGGATTCAAAACAGCACCTGAGCGACCAGCTATGCTGTATTTCCATTCTCAAAGTTTTTGCTCTGTTGTTTTGGATCATTTCCTTATCTGTACAGATCAGCAGTAAGTCCTGGACTTCACAAGGGTTTTAAAAGATCTTGTTCTCCCGCTCCACCACTCTGTAATTTTCTCACATACTCTAGCTCTCAGGAGACCGATTTTTGGTGTTCTAGCTAGAAAGGTGAAGTTTTTGTCTTCCAAGATGTTGCAAACTTTCTGAAAATAGGTCTGTCTTCAGGGAAAAAAATGAAAGAAAAGAGAGAGAACAAGTAACAGAGATTCCTCTCATATGCTTCGAACACAGGGGCTCCTTTCCTCAATTTCTCTCTCAGAAACAGGATCTTTTTATCAATATGTTAGGTGCCTAGGTGACTGCAATCTCTGCTATCACTGCCATCCCCATTGCCATCACGCTGCTGCCACAGGAATGCAGCTTCCCCAGAGGGGCCTGCTTTAAAGTAGTGCCAAGACAGTAAAATGAAAGAGAAATCAAAAAGAGGATTTTCTCCTATGTGCATGCATCCCACAAAGTGGCCCCTCCAAGTTCTCTCAAGCCTAAAAAAGAATGTTTGTTATGGAAATTTATCTATGACCACTGCACATTTCTCTCCAGGGTTTTAGTTGTATTTCATGGGAGAGAGAGCACACCTTTTCCGTCTTTATCTGACCTGGAAGTTACACTATTTTGCTTTGATAGACAAAAGGATTATTCTTATTATGCTTTCAGCACACCTGGAAGGATGTTATCCAAGTGTCTTTAAAAATATCATTGCCCTGTTCACTGTAAGGATGGTGTTGAGAAATGTGTTTTTAGTACCAGCAGTTGCTATTCTCTTTTTGAAAACTCATAGGACATTTCAGAGGCTTCATGATGTGTGATAGTTAGGTTTCTTCTTTAATACCTAGTTTATTTTTTATGGTAGGTGTTATGATTTGATCTTTTCTTTGTTTGGCTACTGGATTGCAAAGAAGCATATTTTTCTACCACAATTAGCAAATTTGTTGACTAGATTTCATACTTATCTCAATTGTGACTTTATCAGACTTTTCCTCCTTTCATTTTTCTTTCTTTTTTTTTGATTCACTTCATTTATCTGATTTTCTTTTCTTATTTTTTTCTTTTTTTATCCCACCCCCTTAAGTTTTATTTTCAAATATTATATTACAAGTATTTATGTAGGCATCCTTAACTCTTTTGTGGGAAAAAAGAGAAAGAATATAAATAAATAAATCCATGTTTACCATAATTACACTGCGTATCATAACTGAGTCGATGTACAAGATTGGAACAGTAAAGACATGAATATGTGAAAACTAATTACTATTTTTAACTGTATTAATTTAGACTGTATTAAGTCATTTTAAGTCTAACTTTGTTTTGGAAAACTTTCATTAACTAATGTTGAAAGTAAATTTCGAAAAAAAATACATTCAAGGATGAGAAGGAATAAAATTATTTTAAATTCTCCTGAAGCTCATCAGAGCTGTCCTTTAAAAATAAATAGCTAATATCACTACCTATGCAATAGATAACTGATGCTTAAGAAGTCAGAACTCCTGGAGTACAACATATAATTAGTTTAATTTAAATTGATGTTTCAAAATTATAACACTTATTAAAATAAAAATAACTTTTCATAAATCTAATCTACCCGCCTTCTATTCATAGCTCTCCCCAATGCCCACTGTGCCCACTGTTGCATATCGCAGCCGAGGTATCACTTTTATTTTTCATGCTGGCATTAAGCTTATAGACACAAAACTTGATTTGCACATTTTAGAGAGAAATTGAGCAATTAAGTTTTCTGGAAAAGGCAATTCCATAGTTTCTCACTGTAATGGTGTCAAATATTTTACTTATAAGTATATTCCTATGCGTTTCTCCTTCATAACTTGTTATTTTTACCTCTAACTCAGAAGATTGGCCTCTTCTTAGAACAGACCTTGTTCTTCCATCTAGACAGGCTTCTCCATTTATGTGTGATATTATTTTCATCTTAAAAGGCTTAAAATCCAGTTTTACTATTACCAACTCTTTGATACTCCCATGGCATAAAAGATTTTATCTTCCAGAATGGGTCACAGTGCGTATGTTTCAGAACTCTATTGGGGTTTTTAAACATAAGCATGAAATAGAGTCTTAGTTATAAGTATGAATGGGGTGATGCAGTAAAGTGTTAACCAGTCATTTTAAAGTCACATTTAAGAATGTCCTATCAAAAAATTATGTTTCTAAAGGTCTTATTATGGACAACATATCCCATGTAGCATTAAAGTGTATGCAATATAAGAGTTGGTTGAAAAAGGTGATATTACAAGGCAAAAAGAACAACACGATTCCAGATGTACATGGCATTGGATTTGTGAACTGAGAAAACAGAGAGTTCCCCATCGCTGACAAGAAATAAAATGCCTACTGAGTTGAGGATGGGGGAAAGAAATTATTGTGATTTCTACCAAAATTTGACTCTAATCTTCATTATTCTTTTGAATTATGAGTGCTCAAACAAGAGAAATCTGTTGTTTCTTTATTAAGGAAATGTGTGTGTGTGTGTGTGTGTGTGTGTGTTGGGGACTGGGAGATCTACAAGTCTATGAAATATTCTGAGTCAAGAATTACAAAAGAAAGTGGAATATTATAGCTTCCTGCATTAACTACTAAACTCTTATGGAAGGACCTCTTCTCCAGGAACCTATGTGTCAAGAGGGCTTGATTTAATTAACCTTGCAGTTTATTAAAGAAATTAGAAACCCTTAGTAAGCTTTCCTCTCAGATGCTGGTGCCAGGATCACCAAGTAGCTTGGGTGCCAAGCCCTAGCTCTGCATCTACACCACTGGGCACATGACTCAGAAACTATAAATACTACAGTGAAATGTAATTTTTGTGTTTTCTACATACAGTCTTAGAATTCAGTGGTAGGGGCTATATCACTGTCATCTTTTAACCCCAGTTGTCAGCTGGGGTCATACTGCTTTTTAAGATTTAGATAGTATTGGCTCTGACCCTCATTTCATAATTTCAGAAATTGCAAAGCTCTTCCTAACATTTCTAGAAGTTATTAGTAGGGTGAGTAATTTATTTGCAATGATTAGCAAAAGGAATTTATATGAAATGGAAATGGAAATCATCATGACCATAAGCTCAGAGCCTAATTCAGTTTAAAAGTTTTATTGCAAACTCACTTCCATTTTGGTATTTTTTTCCCAACCTATTGCTCTCTCGTCCTCCCTGATCTAATGTATTATGTTCATAGAAGATTTTATTAAATGTTTCAGAGATACAGAGATTTCCATTGCAGTAATATAAATAAAGTTTAATTTTTACCATTAGATTTCTTTAAAATTGTGGTTACTTTTGCAATTTGAACTCCAGATGGATACTATTCATCCTTCTCTTCTTTCTCTTTCTCTTCTGTTTATTCTTTCCCCTATACCTCTATTTTCTACTACCATTCCTTTAGGACAAGAAACAAAGTCTTGCTGTTTCAGTAAGGGATCTCTAGAGAAACAGAACCCATAGGATATCTATCAATTAATCAATCTTTCTATCAACCAATCTATCTATATATCTCTATAATCTCTTTCTACATCTATCTGTCTATCTATCTATCTATCCATCCATCCATCCATCTGTTGAGAGATTTTAAGAAATTAACTCATACAATGAACTGGCAAGTCTGAAATCTGTGTGGTAGGTGAGCAGGCTGGAAACTTGGGTTGATGCTACAATCTTCAGGCAGATTTCTTCTTATATGGGAAACCTCAGGGTTGTTCTTAATGCTTTTCAACTAATTGGATGAATTTCACTCATATTATCAAGGATAATCTATTTTACTTAATGCCAACTGATCAATTGATTGTAGGTGTTAACCATATCTACAACATGCCTTCATGGCAACACTTAGATTAGTGTTTGACTAAATACAGAGCACTGTAACCTGCCCGAGTTAACATATAAAACTGCCCATCACATCTGCCATTCTCTAATACTAAGCAATATACCTCTCCAGCCAATGTTCCCAACTCAACTGTAGATGATTGTATATTTAGAGATTTAAATTTTGTAATTATAATTAGTAAAGACAAGTTGTATTAATTTCATAGACAAAGGTGTAGGTTAAAGGTGGATTTCATTATTTTCAGGGATATTTATAATACCAGGAGCTACAAAAGTAAAACCCTAAGTCTATAGTATGCATTCGGCAATTTGTGTGTATGTGTGTATATATATACATAATTTTGTTTGTTTGTTTTTAATGAGTTTGCATCTAACAAAAATTACTCTCAGCTTTCAAGGTAATTTTCTTGTGGTCTCTTTTCAGTGAAGTGTATAGTGAATTATAATCACCCACAGCCTCATTTGTTTGAAGTTATATGTTCAACTGAGGACGGTGCCAGAGGCAGGGAGCTGGTGGAGAAAGTTTGCGCACTTGGAAGAAGAGGCTGAATTTGAAGCTATAGTCTCAAAAGACATGTTTGATGTGGAGATTCAAATAATCAAAATGCTATTTTAGGTAATTATTTCTGTATCTTAAGACAAAATATGTTGAAGTTCAGGAATCATTCTTAACAAGTTCAGAAAACTTTTTTACTTTGTAAAAAATGGCAATAAATAAATCTACACCCTGGTATCAGATTCTTAATTTTGATAGAATTAGATTCTATCAAGAAGTAAACGCTTTCAGGGGGCCATATCTCAAAGGCATAGGCCCAGGCCCAGGCTTAAGGCCGAAAAGGACTGACTTATGGTGAAAACAGGTGCAATTGTCATGGAAGAGGTAACTGTGCTACTCTTTTTATTAGCATATACATTAGTATATAGACTCTAATTAATATATATGTATATATACATACACTAATAAAAGGAATATATGTGTATACATGTATGTATGTGTGTGTATATGTTATATACACACATGATTTAATTTCTAAATTTCATAAGTCTTTTATCAATTGATTTGCCTCCAGTCCTACTTTTACCATTAGAGATATTATTTTTAACACATGATATTGTAGAATTTTTAATAAACAAACATTTATGGTATTATAGGAGAAATGCTTATATCTGAAATTTTTCTGGATGTTGTCTAGAGACAATGGGGTACATTAGTGTTTATTATCACCAGTCCTATAATGCTGAATGTAAATATATATAATTGTTGAAATTCCAGTGAACTATCATTTTGCTTATAGAGATCCTCTATGGTAAGAAAATTCGCAAGTAATAAAACTCTAAGTCCCCACAAAGCTACTATGTTCTTAGTTTACCTACAGAGTTACTTCTTTCCCAGTGAACTAGTCCATTCAAAGCTCCTGTTTTACCCAGCATATTCAGATTTTTTTTGGTTCAATTTTTCTCCTCCATTTACAAAGCTCATATACATTAATTAAAATGATAGACCAGAAATAATTTTGCATTTAACTTATAATATTGGTAGTCATAGAGTACATTTGGGTAGTATTTTCCATGGGAAAGGAGCCAATGCAGTGTGAATTCATGCATACAAATCAGTTTCTCTTTCCAATGGCATATTGCGTATGATGTCTCATAAAAGTGGCTTCAGAAGAGAAGCGTAATAGTCTGAGTTTTTCTGGCTGTAAGGGTAATGTGCTCTTTAACAAATGTCCCTTTTCAATTTTAAATGAAAAATTAACATTGTTATAAAATGCAAGCCATGTTTTAATTCTTAATTACTAGTTACAGAAAAAAACGTTACATTGTTTTTCTATTTGTTTTTGAGAAACTAAAGACAGAAATTGCAAAAGAATTCAATTCTTCCAATAGTTGTCATACTATCTTTCAAGATCAAGTTCAAGCTCCATTTTGTTGTGGTGGTACTAAACTAGGAAGTTCTTAATTTTCGTTGACCTTTATAGCAATTATTGTATTGAATGGGCATGTAGGTAACTCATTTGGTAATTAATTCTATTTGACCTTGTCCTGGTACTTTTGCTTTTTTCTAACTCATGCTTCTATATGTAAAATCCTTGGAATAAGCAGTATGACTGCATTTCTTTTCATGCTCTTCAGCAGTTAGGAGTGTCATGCACACAAAGTATGGTTCATAAGTACACATCAAATAAATATATGAATAAATATAATCAAGTTATAGCACCCAAGTCTGTCAAACTAATCGGTTATTCATTTATTTCTGAAGTCCAAATAAACTATTTATAAAAGTATATATTTCAAAGGAACATAGCCATATAGATATTAAATGACAGACAGAGAGAATGCAAAAGAGAGGGAGGGAGGGTGGGAGGAAGACAGTTAATACATTGACGCATCCGATTAGCTCAGAATTTAAAATCATATTATCACATTAAACCTGAGAGAAACAGAAAAGTGAAGGTGAAACCATTACAATCTACTTGGAACTGTATTTGCTGATAGTAAAGATGCAAAGCTCTTTATGATGTTTCTGCATCATTACTCTGTTCCATTTTCTCAGCTACCTGTATTATTTTCCTGAAGTCTACATTTTATACCCAATTTGTGGTGGTTCATTAACAGAAAGTATACTACTTTAATTTTATCCCTGTCCTATTCTCTTCTCTAGGAGTCACTTAATAAGCTGTCCTTTTTCCCTAAGGGGAAAAAATGTGCTCTGGTCAAACATATTACATAAAAATTGCTGTATTTTTAAATTAAGTATCTACTTTGAAGAAATAATCAATTTTCTTCAAAAACATTTTTTCATAAACTATAAATTTAAATCAAATTGCATGGTGCCCAATATTGCATGGTGCCCAAATTCTTGATTTCCTAAGAATATGATAAATTAATGAATTTAGTTCATTTTTTTAAATAGATTATTTTTGGTATAGTTTACATATTAAAACATACCCCTTTTAAGTGTCCAGTTCCATGAGTATTGGCAAATACATATGCTCATGTAACCACCACCATGATCAAGATGTAAAACCTTTTCATTATCATCAGAGATCTATCATACCACTTTGTAGTCACTCCACCTCTGCCCCACAAAACAACCACTGCTCTGCTCTTGATGACAAACATTTTTACAATAAAAATTGATCAGTGATATACATCTGACTTTAGTGACAGCTTTTTAAACCATTGCAGCAAACTGACTTCCTGTTAGCTAGTAGTCCTTTTTTTATACCTATATTTTCAAATGTTTTACAATAAACCATTTTGTAGTTATGTAACAATGTTTGGTATGTAACAGTGGGCAAAATCATTATCTTGAAGTCAATTTTCATGGTTTATTTTTTCTCTTGGGAATGAGTTATGTTTTTGTTTCTTTGTAATTATCAAATGATTTTGGGTGGTATCTTAGATGTTGGATATATTAAAGTATTAAGGTGATAAGAAATACCTCAAAATAGCCAGCCAGCATAAAAAATTATATAGCTGACAGATTCTCATTCACGTTCTCTCCTCACAGGGAAACATTAAATGCTTAAAAATTCTCACGTAGAGTAGCTTTCAAATTAAAATTAGTTAGTTAATTGCCAGATATTCTTGTTTTCTATTGTTCCAGGCATCATCATGACAGAATTGACAGAGTTATCATATGAACATCCTAAATTAATTAAATGTGTATTATCTTTTTAGTTGTATCTTTTACATTTGTTTTTAGTGGTTGCTCTAAGACCACAATATGCATTAACTATTTCATTAGACCACTTCCTATAAGATATAGAAATCTTGCAATTATATTAGGTTCATTTACCACATCTAGGTCCATGTTATATGCTATAGCTTTGAAAATATTACGTCTATATATGTTATAAACTCACAATAAGATATAATTTGATTCATTAATAGTTATGTATTTCATAAAATTTTATAGGAAAAAGTCTTTTACGTTTAATCATATATTTTTTTGAAGATCTGAGTTTCCCTTTGAATTCCTCTCCCTTCAATCTGAATAACTCCTGTAACATTTATTATAGTGCAGATCTGCTGGTGATAAATTTTCTTGCTTTTATTTTATCTGAAAATGTCTGTATTCCACCTTCAAAGGATATTGTGTATAGAATTCTGGCTCAATTCTTCTTCTCTTTCAGCTCTTGAAATATTATTGAATTTTCTTCTGGCCTCTGTTGCTGCTTATGAGAAGTCGGTGCACATGCTCATTGTCTTCTCCCTCCATACGACTTGCGATTTTACCACGACCACTTACAAGATTGTCTCTTTAACCTGGGCTTTCAGCACTTTGACCATAATGTCCCCAGATATGGTTCTTTTCTGCATTTACCCTACTTAGGGTTCACTGAACTTTTTTAAACTCTAAAATTATTACCATTCAACAAATACCAGACATTTTAATCATTCTTTGTTCAAATATCTTTGCTGCCCCATTCTTTCTCTTCCTGAGCTTAAAATTACAGGTGTGTTATATGTATTGATGCTGTTTCACAGGTCACTGGGAAACTGCTCTTTGCTATTTTTCTCATTGTTCCCTCTTGTTTCCAATTGGCAGAAGTGAAGGCACTGATGTTCAGAGAAGGCAGTCGGACATCCATAATACTGAACTGATGAGGCAGTGACACAGCTGTGTACAAGACCCTGCTGTCGTGTTTTCGTGTAATGTTTACTTATATTTACTTACTTTTAATACTATTATCATAAGTAAAACTAGGTTTATCGTGTGATCTTCATGAACCAAATAGAACATCCACAACCCCAAATATATTTAGAAAAGGCACATTACCTTTCTGTCTACTTTTAATATTACATATTGAGATGTGTATATTGCAAATTGCCGTCCTCTCATTCGCTGTCTAGAATCCCTTCACATAGTTAAAGATTTTATCCAAGTACTAACCAGGCCTGACCCTGCTTAGCTTCTGAGATCAGACGAGATAGAGTGCATTCATAAACAAGTTAAAAATTCTAAATAAAACTCACTACAAAACATTAGTTTCCTGAATCACTTGTCTTCACTTCTTTCTACTTTTATTGAAGAATTAGTTTTTAAAATATAATTAATTTTGCCATTATAATGTGGAATTTTAAAATATTCCTGACTTGATGCAGTTCTGGACTCTGCAGTATTAATCATCATATTTGTGGTTTTTAACACACTGTGTTCCATAATTTCACTTACTACCATCTTCTTGACTACATCTTTTTGTATTGCTAGCTCATATTAAATATTCTCTACTACATCTCTATCATTTTCTAGGGCCAACACAGTGACTTCTACACAGCCTTTGTGTAGTTTGGGGCCCCTTGTTCCATTATTGAGTTAATTTCCTTCCAAAGACCATGGCAATGTGTGTTTGCTCTTTTTATTATAACTTCTACATAATACATGTCTGGCATTGTTCTAATTTAAGTATAGTAACTCATTTAATCTTTGAAACAGCTCTAAATCTTGAGAACTATTTCAATCACGTTTACCAGTGAGGAGATGAGTAGCTAATCCAGTAAGTAAGTGACAGCGTTCGTATACCAGTTCAAGTGGCTTGCCATAATGATAATAATCATAATCTCTGCATAAACTAGATCATGTGGCCAGGGTTGAAAGGAGTGGAATTAAGTACAATAGCCTGTGCTGAGGAGTTAAATAAGGAGACTGGCCACATGGCTTTAGGGTTAAAGTCTTCTAAAGTGTAAGACACTTGGTTCCCATTGGCTCAGAGTCTGGCCAAAGTAAAGCTAGCCTAAGAAAGGGCTGGCACTAGGTAATTAATAAATCCTCTTGTAGCAGGAATTCATTTTATAAATTAAGCCAAAACTATTAAAAAAGAATCATTTCGTAATTTATGAAAGTTAAAGGATATTGGCATGGAGAATATATGAAATAAACAAACAATAATATTTTCATACCATATTAATAATTATTGCTGTGACTGAAGAATTCGTGGAAAGACTTCCCAAATGGTGGCTGTGGAAGTGGAGGACAAGGGATGAGCAAACAGCATGAGATGCAAAGGTCAACCAATAGCAGGAGTGGCCCTGCTAGGGAAGGCTGGGCCCAAAGATGCCAACGTGGAGACAATTATGACAGTAACTAATGAGGTAGTGACACACAGGCCTTGAGGATATGTGGACAGTCCAGAAATTCTTATTTTTTCCAAGTCATTTTATCTTGGAGCAATAAAATTATTGCTGATAAAATATGTCCTTGAAAATATTCTCATTATAAGAAAGAAGTAGCATTCAATGTTAGTTTATATTTTGTTTACTTTACTAAAATCTAAAAGACTTTCAGTTTGGTTAAGACACTGTTCAAGTGACTTCATATAGAGCTCCAAATTATAAGGAAAATAATGTCTGTGTAATTTCTTTATTCCTGTTTCAGAAAAATTCTTTTGAATTTTTGTATCATCATTGTATCTCAGCTTCCCGCTTCCTCACGCAAAGTATTGTAGGGACATTATTTATTATTTTCCTGCCATAAAATAAAGGATGCCCTAGAAGTTTTTTAATATAGAACCATAGCTATTTTCAGGAAATGGCAAATAAAAGATTTTAAATGGGTTTCCTAATGATTAAGTCATTCATTATGAGACTGGCTAAGAAAAAAAATTCCCTCAAGTCTGCATACTTCCCAGAAACAAAAATCTTCAATCATGTTTGCATGGCTTGACAACAAATGTCAGTATTATTGCATAAGGTGTATTTTCTGGATTTATTACAAATCCCTTCATTTTAAACAGAAAATGTTTCCAATGCTTTTTTGGAGAGCACAAAAAGAAAAAAAAGAGTAACACTCAGGTCTGATGGAAACTGATGCTTATAATTGTCTTTTCAGATATGGCATTTGCCATGAATGCATTGATCATTGTTCAGTGCCTGCACACTGTATTTTAAAAGCTCAATTTTAGAGACAGAGAGTTTTCAGCATGCCAAGTTTTTATGGCTTATTCTTATTACCCTATTTCTCATATAATACATGTTGGTTACTGGTATACCTTCTATCTTTCCATCAAAGTATATGGCATACTGTATTTTACTTTCATTGGCCTAATTATTAAAAGTGTACCTGTCTTTCCTGGCCAAAATAACAACTATGAGAGCAATGCTTTGGCTTTCTTTATGGTTATAAAGTTTAATGTGGGAACAGAATGCTTTTCAATTGGAAATTCAGTGATTCTTGTGGGGCTTTAGCTCATTGGGAGGTATTAAAAGTTGTTTGTTAGAATTCCTTAGAGAAGCTTTTGTGAACATATAATGGATGCTCCTTCCTTATTCCCTTTTTTGAGAATTTCCTTTGTAGAGGACAACTAGAGGTATTGAATTGGGAAAAAATGTTAAGAACCAGTAATCAATATGGAAACATGAAACTTACTTCCATCAATTTCCCCAAAACAAAGCAAATTTTTGATTTTTTTTTTTTTTTTTTTTTGAGACAGCATCTTGTTATGTTGCCCAGGGCTACAGTGCAGTGGCATCATCATAGCTCACTGCAACCTAAAACTCCTGGCTTCAAGCAATTCCCCCACCTCGGCCTCTCAAAGTGCTAGGCTTACAGGTGTGAGCCACTGTACCTGGCCTGATATTTTTGTTTTTAATCTAAGAATTTATTAATGATTCTTCACTTGGAACTTGAACCCATCCTCCACACAGGAAAGAATAATAGAGCATTCACTGACATCCCAGAGACTATCCAGTTTAATAAATGGTGGGACTGAGCAATAACCTGTTGGTATGATGACAAATGAGCATTGACTGGAGAGATGCTTTGTCCTCATTATTCTGTTGCTGTTGTTCACAAAGAAGTTGGCTTATATAGAAAAAGTTTATGTATAACTCAAAGTCTCACCTTGGCCTTCAACTCTAAAAGAACTTAGAACAGTGATTAAATTTTGACCCTTTACTGGTAATTACGAGAATATCTACTTTTGAATTTTTTTTTTTGCTTCAATGACACTTGACAATAGTCTCAATAGTTTATTTAAAGGGTTATCACAATGTTCTCAGAAATGTTATATTTAAGATCTATACCTTCTCTTTAAGTAGTTCACAGCCTTAGAAAACTTATCAATAATATAAATTACAGAAATTTATTTTGTTATTATCTATCTGTGCCAGACACTATGTTCTGCTCTAGCCATATGAAGATTAATACAGGAATGGTCTCTCAAGAAGCAATCAAATGATTAACCAACTTTGTATGTTTTGTTTAAAACCTTTAAGATTCAAGAGAGCACAGAATCTAAAGCATTTGTGTGTGGTAACCTTGGTCAAGAATACTTTGTCTTTTAAGACAGAAGAGATTGAAGGGATCTAAAAATCATGCCATTGAAGATTTAGTGGAATGAATTAGGACTGATGGCATGAAGCTAAAGGAAAAGATGAAATATGTCACCAAAAATGTACATGGAGCAAAGAAGAGGTTGATTTCAGTTCATACTCAAGTGCTGAACTAAGGTTAATAAGTAGAAATTTCTGTATGATAATTCTGCTTTAATAATAAAAAGGAAATTTTCAACCAATGGAAGTATCCAGTATTAGAAACTACTGTCTTGTGCCATAATTAACTGTTTACTGAAAAAGACATTTTGAAGAGTATTTTTGCATTGGATAGAGTGTCTCTAAGTTCTCTTCAAACTCTAAATTGTCAAATTTAATTTTGGGATTTCACATTTTGATTTTATGGCATGGGATCAGTCACTAGTCACATTAAAGTGAACACCTATAAATCTTGGACCATGATGTCAAAATTACAAAAGATAACTTTCTTATAAGGGAAGTGTAAAATAAAAACTATTTCATTTTTTTTCTAAATGAAAACATAAGGTTATACCAAAGTTGTGTGTGTGTACATTGTTGTTTTAAGTACATACATATGGAATATAATTTTTTGGTAGAAATTAAAAGACCAAAAATATTCAACTTCACCCTGAAAAAAACACATACTTTCTTCCTTCTGGAGGGCTTGTCTTAGTATTGTTTTGTTGTATCTATTTGTTGTTTAGTACATGGCCTTTGTATAAGAGTTTTATTGCTAGTGGCGTACTTCCGAACTATTACAAGACTGGACATATAACATTATTGCATGTTTTGTATAGGTGCAAACTTCACAAAAATAATTAGAAAAACACATGGAGAGTAATAATCAATGCTAATGACAGTTACACAGATAAAATCATTGGAGTAAACAAAATGCCCCAATTAGTTTGAATTCTTTCTTGATGAAACATAAGAATGCCACATGATAACTCTTCTAATATCTTTAATTTTCTGGAGCACTTCTAGTGCTGATATTCTCAGAGATCTGTCATATGCAACTACTTTCTTTGGGGATTAACATCTTTAATGTTTTCTCTACTGCTAGCGTTGAGCCTTCTTTTGGATGGTTGCCACTTAACTCCACATTGCATGCACATTTTAGTCAATGTGTTTTATAGATAAATAGCTCATTCAATCAAAACATATTTGAATGTATACTATATACTTCTACACATTAAAGATGCAGTAGTTTTTCAAAACAGACAGAATTTCCTCACAATGAAACTTATATGATTATATTGACTCAATTGTCAAAATATTTTTATACAGTTATTGGGTGACAATAACTTTCTTCGTCTAACATTTTGAATTCTGCTAGCTATCTCCATCGTTACAATAATGTATCCATGAGGGTAACGGAACTTAGTCTCTAAGTATTTTAAGCAAACATGAATTTAATATAATGCAAGTTTTGACAAAATTGTTGACGTAGAAGAGGTTAAGAATCAGTGTTGATTGCTAAATAATTTTCAGCACAGGCTACAAATGGTATCACAGTTACTAAATTACTAATGTATTAACATATTAAAGAGGCTGATAATTACCTCCTCATCCTCCTTTTGAAGAAAATGTTCTTCTCACCAGAGGTCTAGCAGCATTGACAGTGTCATATAATTTCGATATTTCTGGCCATAGCAATTGGATCAGAGCTGGACACTTGACCAAAGGCAAACCAACTCATAGAATGAAATGAGCCCATCAGATTTGATTTATTCTTTTGGTAGTTTGAACCATGAGACATCAGATCTGGAGCTATTTCATTAGAGATATTCTTTAGGAACTACTGCTATTGACAATTTGTTTCACATACTTCCTGGATTGTGGGGTTTTTTTTGTTTTTGTTTTGCTTGTTTTGTTTTATTCATGGATTTTTCTTTTTTTGAAACTTTAACTTGTGGCCCAAGATACCCATAATCTTATGGGATCCTCCCCTATTTCTCCATCTGCTATGGACAAATTTATATAGGTTTCTTTTTCTTGAAACAAAACTTGTTTTGATTAATAAAATAAGTCTTAAATTTTCATTTTAAGGATTATGTGTTTGATATTCACGGGTGTTGAATCATCAGTGATTTGTTATAATTTGATATATGTATCTGACTATGAACTTATAGACATACACTTATATAGTTTAAAAACTTTATATGTTCATCTTTGCTTAAAATTTCAAGGTAATTTTGACTATAAAATAGTTATGTTTCTTTGTATGAAACTAAAGTTTTCCTTTGACATATATATTCTCTTTTAGGTTTATTAGTTACAATAATATAGTGGAGTTAATTTTGGTGACAGAGAAGGAAATGCCAAAATACCTGGCTTGGATGAGATAGAATTTTATTCCTCACACACCTTAAAGAACCAGGAAGAAGGTTATTCTGGGCTGGTGTAGTGGCATGTGGTCAGAGATGCAGGTATCTTTTATCTTGCTGTTTCTCCACCATTAGCATGACTTCCTTATTTTCCTAGATGGCTGCTTCAGTTCAGGCATCAGCCATATTCCAGTAATTAGGAAGATAAAAGAAAAAGAAGAGCCAAAAGCTAGCCAGATGTGGTGGCATGTGCCTGTAGTCCTACCTACTTGGGAGGCTAAGGTTAGAGGATCACTTGAGCCCAGGAGTTAGGAGTTCGAGGCTGCATCGAGCTATAATCACAACACTGCACTCCAGCCTGGGCAACAGAGTGAGACCCCATTTCTAGAAACAAAAATGCACACTATGGGGGTTAGGGGGATTTCCTATAGGCTACCATATACCATTTTCATGTGTATCTCATTGGCTAGATATTTAGTCACTTGACCCACACCCTACAAAATGCAAGACTAAGAAAAATAGTCTTGATTTTAAGCCTCTGAAAATACCCAGTGTCACAAAAAGAAAGAACTGATATTTGTTCAAGTTGCTGTCTCTGCCACAATGTACTTTAAAACCATCAAAAAATGAAATAATTTATAGATATCCTGCCCTAGGTGAGCTGTTTTTGGTGATCATGTTCAGTAAATACAGAGTACTAGAAGAACAAAGTACACAGCTACTTAATAGTGATGCCCATACGCACAAATGATAAAGACACCTGGACAAGAACTTTGGAACAGGAAACTCATTCTAATTTTGTAATTTATATGTTAAATATTATTTTAATGATAAAAGCATAAATCTTTAAATTAAGGAACCTGTTAGATATAGGCAATTTCAATCTTAAATACAGGGTTTAAATCAGAACACAAATAATAATGGTCAACATTTATTAACTACTTGATATTGTGAAATATATGATCAATCTTGGATCTCATTTCTTGACAAACAACTCCTAAAATCTGTAGACTTTTCAAAGTGCTGTCTTTTTGTATGTGAATGATTGACTGATGCCTGGCAGCCGCTAGGTATGTTCAAGATAGGGGCTAGTCACCAAAAAGACCAAGTGGGTTAGAGTGTTGGGAATTCCAGCCCCAGCCCCAACCTCCAGGGAGGGGAGAAGGGCTGAAGATCAGGTTGATCACCAATGTCAGTGGTTTAATCAAGCATGTTTATGTAATGAAATCTCCACAAAACTCCAAAAGAACAGGGTTTGGATAGCTTCCAGATAGCTGAAAACGTGGAGATTCTTGCAGGATGGTACATCTAGGGAGGGTGTGGAAGTGCCATGCCCCTTCCCCTATACCTCACTCCATGCATCTTTTCATATGTACCCTTTGCAATAACCTCTATAATAAACTAGTAAGCACAAGTGTTTCCCTCAGTTCCGTGGGCCTCTCCAGTGAATTAATAGAACCCAAAGAGGAGGTTGTGGGTACCTTAACTTGAAGCCAGTGAGTCAGAAGTTCTGGAGTCCCGGACTTGCAACTGGTATCTTAGGGGGCAGTCTTGTGGGAGTGAGCCCTCAATCTGTGGTATCTGACAATATCTCCAGGTAGATAGTGTCAGAATTGAATTAGAGGACTCCCAGCTGGTCAGTGTCCACTGCAGAATTGATTGCTTACTTGGTAGGGAACCCCACATACATATTTGGTCACAGAAGTCTTCTCTGATGATTGTTGTTGAGTAAGAAAATAGAGAAAGGACTTTGAGTTTGTGTGTTTTTTCTACATTCACAACTCCTGTGGACCAAGAAGCCTTTGTTATTGCCTTTAATACAACAACCCTAGAAAGTTGATACTTAGGTTAACTCTTTATAGACATGAGGACACTGACCAACAGAGAGGTCAAAAACATTGACCATATTCACAGGGCCAGAAGAAGGCTAAGATAGGTCTTGAATCCTGCAGAAAGGCTTTCAACCCCTTATTCCAGACCACTCAGCAAGTTTTCTCTCATTCTCTCATTCATTATCACATAACAGTGGTCCTAGACTCAAAGCCAAGAGATGATCATTTTAAGTCTGGTTTCTGCTTCTGCTGTCTCATGTGAACTCATCAGGGCATTTAGAGTTCTATCTGCTTGTGCCTCTGTCCTTTTTCTCCTCTTAATTTTAATGTCATTCTCTGGGAATTCCTTGATGTATTCCTTTAAACTCTCTGACCCCTCTGTGACTCTGAACCATTTGGGTAATGGGCACAGTCATAACCCTCACTAAAGCATTATAAAAGCTATCCATGTAACAAAACATTTTGACCCCCTTAATATTTTGAAGCTAAAAAAAAAAAAAAAAGAAGAACGTCCCCAAACAACATTGCTGAAGCTCTGGCTCTCAACTTCATTCCCCTGCTCCTGTGAATTTTATTACTTACAACCTAAAAATTTCATTTTCTCAAACCTTCTCCAATCCCTTACATTTTAGACTCACCATATGCTTCCACATCCTCTCCTTATTCTCTTAGTGATTTGACCCCTGCCAACCTCACTGGCCTCAACCGTCACTCTCCTTCCTTAACTTCGTGCTGGAGCCATGCTCGCCTTGCAGGTTCTGCAGTGAGACACGATTCCCTCCACCAGGGCTTTCATATTTGCTGTTCCCTCCACATGAAATATTCTTCATCCCTCTCCAATTATTAATTAACTCCTTCTTCTCCCTCAAGTCTGAACAACATGTGCGTCATTTCTCAGAAAAGCTATTCCTATTAATCTAGTAAATTCCCCAGGTTTCCCTCTTATGTGTTCTGCCCCACGCTGGCTCCTTGCTACTCCAAGTGTGATCTGTAGACCAGCTTGCAATGCTGCAATCACTTGGGAGTTTACTGAAAATACAGAACGTCAGGCCTCTACCTCAGATTTACTGAACTAGAATCTGCATTTCAGTAATATCCCCATATAATTCAAATGCACATTGAAGATTAAGAAACCCTACCCTTTCGCCTCTCAAAATTGTAAGGGCATGATCGGAATCCAATGTTTAATACAGCTCTTCCTCATATGCAGGTGAGCTCTATGAGGACAAGGGCTTTATCATTTTTACGGCTTTATTCACACTTCCTGGTACAGCGCCTTGCCCAGAATAGATGCTCAGAAATAATTATTCAGCAGTGAATACATTTCATGCATTTTGCAGGGCGTAGAAACATTTCATACATCCAAATTATCACAACAGCCTCCTAAAGATAACCTATAACTATAAAATTGCTTAAGTCTGTAATTTCTTGAAAGACTAAAATAGAGAAATCATTACAGAACATTACGTATAGGATAATATTTTATGCCATATATAATATTTACAATTACATACAAAACGTAAATCTGAACTCTGACATGTATTAAAGTTTTAAGAGTTTTCAAAAATATTGTGACAGATGTCTTATAAAATGACTATACCTGAAAAATAAATACATTCTAGTTAGTGCACGAAAGACAATTCGTCTTTCACCATGGATTGTTTGTTAGCTATGATGTTGAAATCAAAGATTGTCTCCTTTTCTTTTCTTTTGACAATACAATGAAAGGCAACACTTTTTTTTCCTACCTCCCCAAAATACATTTATACAATTAAGACTTGAATCTGTATTTGGGAGGCTCAAGTCCTACACTATAATAGAGTGAAAGTTTATTTTTTCCATCAGTTCTGATGAACACCACTTGTTCCTAATTGCTACTAGCACCATGAAGCGTTAAATTAAGCAATAACTATTTGAGATACTATTAAAAGCATATCTAGTGGACTAAAACAAGATGAATTTCCTCTCTAAGGGCATTGTCGTTAATAAATCAACGCTTCTTGTCAGTATGAAAGTTGGGGTTGGTATTTCTTGCATGTTCTCCCCAGCTGGGTGTTATATGGATTTTTAAAAATGTCCTGAGTCAGTAACACTTAACTATGCAATCAACTTTGGTCTAATAAGACACTATCTTTGCAAGAACTCATAGTTTGTCTTTGATTTTGTTGCTCTGAGCAAATCTTGGTGATTTTTTTTTCTTTCACCTTACATGTTTCAGATGACTGGGTGGTTCAGTTTCTGAATCACTGGCTTGTAACCTTGATTTGAATCCTGCCATGACTCCTTGACTAAAAAGTATTTCTCAATTTATAACAGAAGCCTAGGAATGAGAAGTTCTTGATGAAATACGTTCAGTAATTCGAGTTTCTGACAAATTGCAGTCAACAGAATCTCTCCTACTGAAGCTTGCATAGGCCTCCTTAGCTTATACTGTTCCTGATTGAGCAAGAATGGAATTACTTCTTTGCCTAGAGAAAATAGGGACCAGCAAAAGGCCCAGCTTGTCAGTGTGATAGGCATCAAGCTTCAGGTCAGCATCTGTGATATCAAGGGAAGTAAATCTGAAGTTCTGGGTCTCCCTGCTAACTGGAAATTTTGCTGCTATTTTGAAAATGGAATCTACTATGTCATCATGTTTGTGTGATCTTTATGCAAAAATTAAAGTGGAATCATCACACAATATGACTTTTGTTGTCATTTCATATTTTATACTTCTCAGAATAATGTGGAACATACCTCACAAACACCCAAAGTCAGGGATTTCTGAGCCACTTCATATTCTGTCTTATGCTGCCTAAAACTGTTTTCCTCTCACAGGCAGTCATACTAATAATGGCTTTATTAACTGCAGCAGCAAAGTATTATTTCCATCCATTATTTACATGTCTGTTGCTTGAAATACTTAATTTGCCTTAGTGATCTCTGCAGAAAATTGAAATATTGGTGTCAATTATTTTAGTAGCTCTTCTGCATGAAGAAATTATCTAAAGAAGAAAAAAAAATTATAATCACATCAAATGCATGACTCTCACATTTTGCCAAGCCCACTTGTTGGTTTCTTTCACTGTGTCCCTTGACCTGGTTAATTGTTTTGCAATATGTTTCATCTTTATGGCTTAGAAACTAGAAAAATATGGCTATGCCAAACATTAGACAGATTGATTTTGCTAACATGAAATGATTGTTACCTTGTTTGACATGTGCTGCTGCAACATAGAGATGATTTTAATGTTCCACTAAAACTCTTAAGGAGGCTGGTAGTGAAACTCCAATTCATGTTCAACCAGTATGGCAGGTTACTTCAATTTGTTGAGCTTGGCTATTGAAATATTCCTTTAAAAATGATCTAAAGAATATCTGAATTTTATTAGAGAAAGAAAGCATTTATTATTACAAATAGGACACCTAAAAATGCGTTGACTTTGGCAGCAATGCTGCGCTCAGGTGTAATAAAATTGATGAGCCCATATAATAAAATTTATGAAACCAGAGTGAATTCAATTTATTTGAATATGCTCAGTTATGTTTTTGTTTATTCCCATAGCAGATGTTTAATTTACAAACCAGGCAATTACGACAGCTCTTCCAAACAAATAAGAGCAGATTAGTCAAACGTTCACATCAATTTTTATGTTTATCATTAGTTTTATGCGGTGTCATGAATATTCAGTGGCAAGAGAAACTATCATTATGGTACCTGGAAAACCTCAAAATGATGTTTTGCATATCTAAATGCTATTTCTACTTTTTGACAAAGCTATTAATGCATGTTGTCTCTTATTATGAGTTGGGCTTATGGGCTGTAATGGAAAAAGCACTCATTCTCTCCAGAGATCTCATACATTCTAATCAATGCACTCATGGCATTTTTGAGGAAAGTATGTGAATGCATACTGGTGGTCATATATTAATTTTTACCATATAGATAAACACAGTTTGTGTATTCTGGAAAATTGCCACTGACATTTTTAAATTTTATTTTATAAAATTTTAATTTTACTTAAAAATAGCTCACTCTGCATTCATTTCTGAGATTAATTTGCTTTCTCTTCCTAGAAACACCTTTTATTATACCAAGGGAAAGTTTTACTTTCCAGACATCAGACTTGTGGCTTTTAATGTGAAACTGTAGATAAGAAGTCTTAACATGAAACTGTAGGAGGATCTTGCACGGTAGTTTTATATTTCTTTTTGGTGCTTAAACTGTCAGCATAAAAAGGCTGTAGCTCCATTATGAATCAGTAAAACTATATGGCATCATCCATAAACAAGGAAGAGATATTTCCAATCTGACTTCTTTTGAATAGATTGCACTTCGGCCTGAAAAGCAGTGAAATGTTTGTTCTCAGTATCCTAACTGGATTCCCACAATGCATTCTCTCCAATCCACTGTAATGAAAGCTTTCTTGTCATTAATCAGCATTCAGACTAAAAAGAAAATTGGAAGATCGATGTGTTAAAATAGCTCTAGAGGGAATAGCTTCAATAGAAATATTTTCAGTGTGTAAGTTATACCAAATATTGAAACAGACCCTGGTGAAAAACATGCTTCTATTATAAGGGAGGCTTTGAACTATATTATATTTTTAGTAGGATTTTTTTGTTTGTTTTTTTCCTCACTAGCATACTTGCTTTTTACAACAACCAAAACATCATTTACCTCTTCATCATTAGTTATGGTATAAATCTCTCAAGAACGTTAACTTTAAAATAAATACACACACATACATACACACTTTGAAATATATATTGTGTGTATATATGTTCCTATATATGAGATCATTATGTTTTAGATTTTGATATAGGCCATGCCAGAAAACTTTGGCGTGTCAAACTTAATATTAATTGAATGTATACACACTTTATGGATTCTCATAAAATTTCTAAAAGCATTAGTCATTTTGAATTCAAAACTGAATCTGAATTTGGGTTTCATGTTCCTATCATGCTTACTTGCAAGCAATCCCTTTCTCAGGAAGTAATAACATATTCATCAGGAGGAGGAAAAGCTAAGAGACACAGGTACATAGACCAAAAAGCCATTGATAAGTAATTGCACACAAGTACAGTCGACCTTTGAACAACTGAGGGCTAAAGGTGCCAACCTCCCAAGAAGTCAAAAATCCATGTCTAACTTTTGACTCTCCCAAAACTTAACTATTAATAGCCTACTATTTCCTGGAAGCCTTACCCATAACATAAACAATTAACACATATTTTGTATGTTATATATATATTATATACTGTATTCTTTCAACAAGACAAAGGACGGAGAATTTTATAAAGAAAATCATAAGGAAGAGAAAACGTATTTACTATTCATTAAGTGAAAGGGGGTCATCATAAAGGTCTTTACCCTCATTGTCTTCTTGTTGAGTAGGCTGAGGAAGAAGAGAAAGAGGAGGGTTGGTTGATTTTGCAGTCTTAGAGATGACAGAAGCTAAAGAATATCTGCATATGAGTGGACTCGTGCAGTTCAAGCCTGAATTTTTCAATGGTCAACTGTATATTGCTAGCCAATACTCTCTTGAGAATCCAAAAGGCATGGCACATGGCATACCACTGGGTTTTGGGTTACCAAGTTTTTACAAAGGATGAATTACTAGTGGGCTTTGCTTTTTCATAACAGAACTGCAGCTTTTTAAATTGAAGATTGGTAAAATTATCTAGTAATTTTACAGACCAGTTTGCTATAAAGAACATGTTGATCTCTGTATAAGATGGAATAATGTTCCTTGTCTCTAAATTGCAAGCCATGCAATTCCCATTTACAGTGGCTAGACTTGTAATTCACTTCAATATTGTCTTACTGTTGGCCCTCTGCATGGGTGTCATAGTCTACCTCTAACTACTTTAGACCTTTAAGATACGTTATTTCATCATTGTTCTGGAATGACAAACATTGGAATTTTTATTCCCTGTAGGACAAAATTTATGGCTTCCATGAAAATACGAAAAGCAAAGTTCCACATCTTTTCAAGGTTTTCATATTAATTCTAGGTCAAAATTCTTAAGTGTACTGCAAAATATGTTAATTTAGACTTACCAAGGTTGTTATGGATGAATTTTGGGAATTTGTTCTTCTAACGTGTGGTCAACAATTTCCAAGTTAGATTTCTCAATTGTTAAATTTTTAGTGTCAAACTATTAAAATTAGGTGAAATTTATTTCCTTGTTTTAATACAGTAAATATGTTTAAGTACAATAATGGCAATATGTAAAGAATAAATATACACAAAATCATTTTTGCATACTAGAAGATATTAATATATTTTGTGCTTTATCAAAAAAAGGCTGAAACATTTTATGTACAGCATTTGTTGCTTTCTGATATAATGTAATATTTTAGCCCATTTTCTTACGTATGTGTCAAAGTAAAAGACATATTATTATGTTTTTGCATGTTTATCATATCAGCCTATAAAATTTATTCTATATAAATACAGTTTATATAGAATCTATTTTAAGATTAAACTGGATAGCAGCAACAACTTTAGAGATACAAAATAACATGTTAGAAGAAACACAAGACAGAAAATATGGACCATAAATGAAGTTACATAATGTCTCATTCTTTCAAGTATTTAACATTGATTGAGTTATACTTATCCAACTAATAATTTACTTCACACTTACTGTTTTCTAGTTTATGGGATGTAAATATAAATGCTCAATCTCTCTTAACTTGCTGAGGTCAAAGTATTATGTGTGAAATAAACTCACAATATGAAAATTTGGGGAGCAAAGTAACGTGAATCTCAGCTGTGGATTAAGAGGAAATATTAAATGCCTCTAAAACATCTGTCAGTTTTTGCATTCTCTAATTTTTAAAATTAACTTCATTTAAAAAGTAAAATAATCAATAGTCTAATGATTAAACATCATATTTTGTAATTATATTGTTTTTAATGTATATTTTAATCCCATTTTGAATGATGTGAAATATTTATAGTTCTCTTTTAGTAATGGCTCCAATGATCAATCATTACTGAGTTGAGCTTATTAGATATCATAACTAAACATATTTTCATTTTCAACTCGTGAAAATCAAAAGTAAAGAAAAAATCACAAAATCTAAATTAAGGTAATCAAAATGAGATGTTTATACTTACTAGATATATGTGTATTCAGTTACTGAATTCCTATAATAATATTTTGGACTACCTCTGCTCATTGGAATAATGTAAAAAACATGGTAAAATAAAAAATAACATGTTGCTATCAACAGTACTTTTAAAATTTGGCATTGGTCTTTTTGTCCTTTTAAAAAATATTCTTTCATCTTTATTTCTACTTCTCATTGACCCTTTGTAAATTAGTTTCCCAAGCTGCCTTATTCTTAACTCTTACTTCAGTTTTTGTAAATAAACAGTGCACATATTTTAGAAGAATTGTTTGAGCAAGTTCATTAATGTTGCTTTCCTCAACTTGACTCTTTAAAGGTCAAACAGACACATGATACTGAAGTTGTAAAGGAGTTTAGAGATCATCTGGAGTTATGCTTTTCTAAAACATCGCTGGCAAACAACAATCTCATTCTTTCTGAAATAATTTGAGTGGAAAATATTTCAGCTTTTCACTGATGGTCAGCTCTAATTGCTAGAAAATGTTTTTTTTTTTTTTTTGCTCTCCTAAATCTACTTTGGGAGAAAAAAAGAAAATAAATCATGTTCCCCTACTTCCAAATATTAAAGTTAATGAGGGATATGCTTTTGCAAATGCTATCAACAGTAGCAAACAAACAGTGAGAAGAACCATTTCTAACAGAGGTAAAATGCCACATAATCCCAGAGATGGATGCCACAGGGCTTCTACTTGAGGGCAGGGGATAGCCCCTGGATTGGTTGTCACACAATAAAGACCTTGAAGAGAATGGGCAGGGATTAGAGAAGTGATATTTAAGGAATAATCATTCCTGTTAGAAGGGATGAAGGGAATGGGCTTAGAAGTGGGTAATAAGGTATTGTTTAGAAATAATGAGAATGTATGGATTTGTATGAATGGGGGCAGCAAAAGAACACATTTGAAAAAATATAACATTAAAAAGGTAAATTTATGGTAGACCATATATAAGCACAAATGCTCACTAATAGGTCTTGATTCTTATCTTACCTTCCTTTCTCCCTGCTGCCAAAACCTGTATTTCTCAAATTCCAAGTAGTTTACTCTCAATCAGAGTGAACTTAGGGTTTTGTAATTGTGCAGCTTAATCAATTAAATTATTAAATGCTTCTGTTTAGAAATTTCATACATGTTCTATGTAACAAGGATTCACCACTTATTATTTAAACTCTAAGGGTGTCAAAATCTGCCTCTTAAAATAGCTTGCAATAGAAACACTCTATAAGTGTTATGGGGAGGATTAAGTGAATATATGTTTTTAAAAATTTATTTTTCTTAGAACTGTGACTGGCAAATGGTAAGGCCACTTAAGCTTTAGTTATTATTAATAATATTAGTATCAGTAGTAATATTATTAACGGAAGTATTATTACTTGAATAAATTATTAAATTTATAAAACAGAATTAAAATATATAAGCTAAAATGCTATAGGCTTTAAAAAAATGTTTCCACTGCTTTAGGAACTGGGAAAGTCATTAAAGACAGTTTTAATCTTCTGCATGTAGTTATCCAGTTTTCCCAGCACCATTTATTGAAAAGAGATTCTTTTCCCCAGTGTATATTTTTGTCTGCTTTGTCAAAGATTAGATGACAATTTGCAGATGGTTTCATCTCTGGATTCTCAGTCCTGTTCCAAAGGTCTACGTCTCTATTCTTGTGTCAGTACTATGCTGTTTTACTTACCATAGCCTTGTAGTACTGCTTGAAGTCTGGTAGACTGATACCTCCCAGTTTGTTCTTTTTGTTTAAGATTGCTTTGGCTATACGAGGCCTTTTCTGGTTCTATACAAAGTATTTATTCACTTTTGTTGTTGCCTTTGGGGTCTTAGTCATAAATTCTTTGCCTAAGCAGATGTCTAAAAGAGTTTTTCCTATGTTTTCTTCTGTAATTTCTACAATGTTATGCCTTCCATTTAAATCTTTTATCCATCTTAAATGAATTTTTTCTTTTTTAATTCAGCATAATATGGTGGTACAAATGTTTAGATTACCTATATTGCCCTTGCCACCGCCCCCCTAGTCAGAGCTTTAAGCATGTCCATCCCCCAGACAGTGTGCATCGCACTCATTATGCGTGATTATACCCATCTCTTCCTCCCCACTCCCATCTGCCCAACACCTGATGAAAGTTACTGCTATATGTGCACTTAGGTGTTGATCAGTTCTGTCTTGTTCATTCATACATTTCATGCACATGGAACATAGTATGTATTTATCAAATATTTGGTGCAAGAAAGGATTATAAAACACTAAAATAGCTAGTGGTGTGCTGGTAATATTTAGCAACCAGTTCTTTTGGGAAGGGGCTGATTTGTAGCATTTACTTACTAATTTCTTATTTTTGAGGTATGAAATTAACCATAGTCAATATCAAACTCTCCGTGTGACATCAATTAGTCCACATTTCTGAAAATGTATTAATGAGGTCTTACAAGCTAGTCTAAACCAGCTCCAGCTAAAACATATATGAGTTTTCTCCTGATTACATATTTAAACCATAAGCCATTCTATATTTACTGTGTCCATTTATAATTTGGAATATTTTTTCAGATTATTAAATATGTTTTAACTAGGAGGTCTCAGTTTAGAGTATCAAAATTTTTATGAACATTTAAACCTAATCCCCATAACAAACTCCAGAGGTATGCTCAATAGTTTACCTGTTTTACAGGTGAGGAAACTGGAGCATAGAGGAGTTAAGTAACTTGCTTTAGCTCACAAAGCTGATAAATGGCAGAGTCAAAATCCAACCCCAGCTCCAAAGCCTGCACTCATAATCATCATGCCATATTGCCTCGTGAGTCAATAATAAAATACATATAAATTTTTAAAATCAAACTTATACCCAACCATAAGAATTTGATGATTAGTCAACCCCTTGTTGTTTTAATCCCTTTATTTGTTTGTTTTGATGAAATATTTTAATGGGCAGGTGATTGATAATCAGAGCCAGGAGGAAAACTAGAGGTTGTGGAGCCTTTGAAGATTCAGCTCTGAAATTGTTGCAATAGTTATTTGTCTAGTGGTGAATCAAGTTAAATATTTAATAACCTAGTAAAATATATAAATTGCTATTACATATTAACAATTCATTTGTATCACAGGCCAAATAATTCCTAAACTGTGCTTACCTAGGAACCAGATGTCTCACACTAATTGGAAAAAAAGTTTTTAACCTCTGTCCCTCAATGCCTATAGTAAAAATGTTATAATAAATAACATGCAATGATTACTAAGGGCTAAATTTTAAATTTCCAATGTATTCTTTCAGATTCTTTTAATTTATTTCACCTTTAACCTAAAATTAATAACTTTTCCACACATTAAATCTGCCCCTAATTTAGAGTCTCTGCTCTTCTGTATCAAATTGATTTTTTAAATCTGTGAACAGTCTGAGAGAATTTATTTTCCATGTGTTTATAGCATGTTCATCAAACAAGGGGCCTGGCTATGTTGGGGAAATACAGTAACTTGTGAAAAGACATATATGTTAGGCTGGTCAGCAAAATTTCCCAGAATATATCTTTCTAGCTCTAGAGCCTAATTCTTACAACTAGTTAAATATTATTTCACCATCTCAAATTAATCATTATAGAGTCTTTTCCCACATTAATCATAATATCATATTAATAACATGGAAATCTTTAATATATGATACCAAAATTGTTGACACTTCTTAATTAAAATAGCTGCAGTATTAATATGTTAGTTACTGTTATTGCAGGAGTATCTACATATTTACATGAGAATTTTTGTATGAGAGGTTTTCTAAAGATTTCAACTATAGCCAAAAACAAATTAAGCTTCTTGTACAATAGCACTTCTGAATGCAACTCTTACATCCTTGCTGTCTGATTCTTCTCCTTCAGAAGAAGTGATCTAATCTTTTCTGGAACCGAGAAGTAAAGAGCCAATGCTAAAGCTTAATTCAACTCAGGGCTGAATGGAGAACTTGGCCCACTAAGAACTATATTTCTCTGAGAGAATAAAAGTATGTTTTTAAAAAAATAGGTTGTTTTCCAATATTTGATTAAGTCCAAATGGATAAAAATTTGCAGCGTAAGTTGTATCAGCAAATCCCAAAAAGTGGGATAGAAGGTGGGGAGAGGGTGTTATAAAACTTTTTCAGAGTTCTTCTGAATAATATAAGATAAAAAAATGAAATAAAACATTCTAAAATTTTTATCATTTTGGGGGTGGCCAGTGAGGGAAGAAGACAACAGTGCTCTGGTAATAAAGTTTAACTGGGCCTGACACAGAGACTCTTCTTTAATATCTGATCTGCCTTCCTGCCTCTTGTTTAGCTCTTCTGTGGACTCACTCACAGCCAGATGCCATAGTAGATAGACCATCCACTTGGTGACTTTCCATTGATGTCTTCTTGGGTCCTGTCACTATGCCAGTGCCAGTGACACTCAGTGATATCTCAGATCTCTCCTGCGTTGATTCTCTTTTGCTATGTGCACTATTTAGCTGGCTGTCATTGAATTTATTTAAGTGTACCATGTGAGGCATAGAGATTGTATTATACCCAGATGAATCATTTAATTCTAGTATTCTTGAAACTTAATTGCACATAACCACCGCTCTTGGCGTTTTTATTTGGATGAGATTTTTTTTTAAGCATTGGCTAAGAGAAGCATATTTGCTTTCCTAGAAGATTTACATTTCTTCTCCCAGAGAAAAGGAGCTGAAATTATTTATAATAAAGATTTTCTGCAACTTTGCATAAATTCCCTGAGAATTACATTTCTCATAGGTTTACTTTCTGCCTATAATTCCAAATATGGTCAATACAGAGTTTATATTTGTGCTTAAAAAGGCTGATTTCAAAACCTCAATCTCTTTCCTGGGGATATTGTGAAAAGTGTTAGCAAAATGCTTCATAAAGCACCAATCCGGATCATTACAATGAGAACCAACACTTTAAGCACTTACTACAAGCCAAAACTTGTGTTTAGTAATTCATATACCTTATCTCATTTAATCTAGGCAGCAACATTTGTGTGGGTACCCTTATCCTCATTTTATGAAGATAAAATAGATGAAGAAATTACAGTGTCACTCAGCTGGTAAGTATCAAAGGTCAGATTCACACATGAATCTTTCTACAAATGAAATATTTATTCTTAGCTATCATACTATAATTGTCCAATGTTGCTTTGGTGGTTTCTATTCTACAGCGCTCTTTAAAAATATAGTTTATTAACCAGTAGGATAGCCACTTAAAATCACCTCAGTTCAAGATCCAATAAAGATATTGGTTTTACAATATCCCTAGATAGCATTTATTAAAAACCAGTTAATTGATCATTTTTACACATATGACTTAGGTTTGCCAATGAATTTGGAAATGGAATATTTCTAATCCTTATTATTTTCAATTATTTAAAATCCTTTATTATAAATTCCAAATAAAATTATTGTTTTTAAATTTTATGTAATTAGCTACATATTTGTCTTTTTGCCTATGCTATTTAAGAATAATGACAATTGTGCTAAAAAAAGAAAAAGAAATACCATAAAATATAAATTTCTACATTATAATTTTTAAACTTTAAACCTACAAAACAAGATATTATAAGATGAACTGTTAGTTATTTATAACACTCTAGTTAAAAAGGAAAAAAGGCTTACTTTGATAACTGATAGCTTTCATAAATTTTTTTCTACATTATGAACATTTCATATACCACAGTGGCCACGAAAGAATATTCCAAAAGAGATTAATCTAAAAAATTAGTTGTTCAGGAGCAAAATGAGAATATGGCTTTTTACATTCATAATGTCTTCACATCCAAATTTCTGATAAATTAAAAGATGCTTTAGGAAAGCTGATTTTTTCATTAGATAATGCATAGTCCATGACATAATATCTTGATCACAGTTAATACTCATTTAATGTTTATTTTTTCCTTTTCCAGTACTAATAAGTAATGAAAATAACCTACCCCTGACACTTTTAATCCCTCGGAGGGGTGGGGAAACTTTGGCTTTCTGATTTCAAGATTGTTTTTTTTTTAAGCCCCACAGGAGGCAAGAAAACTTCATCTTTCTCTGATCACCCCTTTTAGTAAAAGGATTTATTCTGTAAAATTTGGATTCAGTCAAAAGGCCATACTTAAGGACCTAGAAGGCCACATGCAGCCTTAAGGCCACAGGTTCCCCACCCCCATGTCTACTATATATTTTATTTATGTGTCTTATTATGTCTGCCCATTAGAATAAGGTCAGGAATTTTTTGATTGATTTACTACTAAATTCCCAGTGTCTAGAACAATTCCTGGCCCACAGCATATAGTAAACAAACACCAAATGAATGAATAAATTTGTTTACTTTATTAGAACATATTTCCTCAGGAATAATAAATTCAGAAATAGGTTTTTTAATATCACATATGAAGAACAAGTCAGAATAAAAGGATACTGTTTGTATAGTTGTAGATATGGCAAAATGCAGAGCATGAATATGTAGAGACTTATAAATAAAAGTAAAGAGCTTCCCTGATATAAAAGCACTTTAATACCAATTTGTATGCAAAAACTAAGCGTGTAGCTGTCAAACATTGTGGGCAGTTCACATTAATTCCCCAGCTCATCCCCCTCTTCCCTCACAAACCACAGGAAGCCAAAGGGCATCAGCTGCTTTTCCCAGCAAGTGTGAACCAACAGCTCTTTCCTGTAAGGCATGTGCAGCTAAGATGTTTTCTTTTTAATTTAAGAAATCTAAATTTAATCTGCATGAGGTATAATGTAGTGATTCTAGTTACAAAATTCTAAATGCCAGGAGCTATCATTCTAATCATTATCATCATTGTCGTCATCATCATCATCGTTGTTGTTTTCATTGCAGAGAGAAAAGGAGTTTTAAACATTATAAATGCCCCTCACTTTCTGAAAGGGAAAGTAGAAGGAACATTTAGTTCTGGTTTTCTCTTCTCTTGTTATCTCTGATTTCTTATTAGATCATCATCTAATCTAAACCTCTGATCTAATGAGCTTTTAAATGCATATGAAGGTTAAGAGTATTGCCTTTGGAGAAGATAGAACTTCACTTGAATTCCAATTCTACTACTCAGTTCCATATAATGTAACCATCCTGGTGATTATTCTTTGTTCCCTTCCCATCCTTCTCTGTGTTTCTAGAAACCGAGCCCCACGGGCAGCCTTGCTCTCTGTCTTCCAGTTGGGTTCAGCTGATAGGAGCCACTAGATGAAGCCTAGAGAGTTAAAGAAGCAGGATGTTGGGTATTTATTTTCCCTACTCCTGCTTTTCCAGCCTCATAGTAGTCTTCCAGTAGCTCTGTTCCTCTCTGTCACAACTCCTATCAGTATGTGTATCTGCCCTTCTCAGGCCCCCATGGTTCAGACACCACCATTTCTTCCCCTTTGTCTTTCCGGTATGAGATATGATGGCTTCCCGCTATCGTTCCTGCCTGAGTGTTTAACCATTCCTAGTTAGTTCCCCTAATCCTGCCCTCTACTCTGTAAATAGTCACTTTTATAGGGACCAACAGACCAAACAAAACATCAGAACTAATTATGCAGAAAAAGATGAAATCATGTCATATGCCCAATATGTAGTATTATTTTTGAAAGTTTTAATGAACTTAAACAAATGAATTTTGGTATTCTAAAATAAAGTTGTGCTAAAGGAGAGGTTCTTACAGGTTTAATGACAGTTACAGCTATCAGAGCTAGTCTTTTTGGTGCTAGTTGAAACTAAAATATTTCCCTTGATTTCATTTTCAGTTTACTTGCTTTACCTATAAAAGAACAGTGGAAATGTTGTTTCTCTAAATAAATAAATAAATAAAATACAACTAGTAATTTAATTATTGATTTTTAAGTGGTTATTCAACTTGAAAGAATGATTCAAAACCTACATATATGTGTGCATTTTATCTCCCATAGAAATAAGAGTTAGGAAGACTCTGAGAATGCTAATATCTTTTGCAGTACAAAGTAATTTGTCCATGAAATAAAATGCTTTAAATCTTTTTCAATGCATTTACTTCTGTAGTGAATGGGTTAGGCAGTATCAAATATGTATTTAGTAGTAATAATTTATTTCTTCAGGATAGAATTAGATTTTAGATTATAATTGAATTTTAGATTTTCAAACTTTCTATAAGTTTTAAATACTTTTCTTGGCTGTATATAAATTACAAGAACCACTGACACTGAAACAAGAAAAATGCATGCTAAAAAATTATTTTGCAGAGCAGCATGTGATTTAGCTGTTTCCACAACTTTCTAAAATGAAATCTAAAAATGGTAAAAAAAAAAAATGCTTTTATTGTTTTAGTAACTCCTAAGTATACATCAGAACAAGATATTTCTAATTGACACAAATTGACACTCCACCTGCTTCATTAATTTGAACTTAAAATTGCCAAATGTGTTCGTATAAAGCTATCAAGGTGGCAGTCTGCTCCCAGTTCTCGGTGTGCTCTTGGCTGAAGAATGACCAGACACACCAAAATGTCGGGTCCAGCCTCTTGGTGGACTGTTATGCTAGTTCTTTGGCTCCTTGCTTGGAAAAAAAAAATCACAAGCAGGGCCTGTGTGATAGAGTGACCACAAGCAAGAAGCAGTTTCATATGAGTAGCTTTTTATTATGAAATGAAATATGTCTGTCTCTGTGAGTGGTGAGAGACAGACAGACTGACTGACTGATTGACTGGCTGAGTTGCTCTGGGAATTCTCCAGTTGTTTCATATTATTGGCCTGGTCTGGGAAAGGGTTTTCGAGAGTTGTGGGATGTTACCAAATGATTAACAGGAGTTCTCAAGGTTGTATTTACCGTATAGGAGCTCCTTCTCTTAAGGGAGAAGTGCGGGGTGAGCGGAATGAACCACAACGTAGATTTAAGCTAATGACATAATAATTAACCTTAGGTTACTCTAGGTCTGCAGTCCTCAACCCCTCCGGCTGCAGACCGGTACTGGTCAGCAGCCTGTTAGGAAAACAGAACCTGGCATCACTGCCTGAACTCCACCTTCCTCGCTCCTCCCCCTTCCCCATCCCTGGAAAAATTGTCTTCCATGAAACCTATTCCTGGTGCCAAAAAGGTTGAGGACTGCTACTCTAGGTCACTTTCCAAATCCTATTATGTCTGGGCTGGGGAACTCCCAGATTGGTAAAACGTTCCCTCCTTTCCCAGATGTAGCAGTTGCTCAGGATACGATTAAGGATGGAGCAACACCAAAACAGAGTGTCTGCCCTTATCCTTCTTCCCAAGAGGGACAGTTGCTCCAGGCAGCACCAAAGCAGGGCACCCTTGTCCCTAGAACAGCCTGAGATCCTAGCTATCTACCTAAAAAACCTCTTAATTAAACTTTTCTTTTACAAATTCATCAAAAAGCAATATTTTTAAACATCCATTATGTTGGAGTATGATATTTCGCTCAATATGAAAAATATACAGTACCTGCACTTTTGAAGATTAGCAAAATCTCTCTGTCTTTTTATATAGATGACATTTGGAAAACTCCAATGGTGAAAAATGTCAAAAACTTCGTTTTTATAATCCATTACAATACTATTTGCTTCTTGGATGAAGTAGGTGGTTAGAGCCAGGATTGGGTAAGAGATTTTCACTGAATGTGCTTATCTGTCTTTCGAAATTTAAACTATGTAAACATGTTATTGATCTAAAAATCAAATTTAAATTAAAAAGCATCATCTATCTTTTAGTCATTTGTTATTTGTTTTTAGACTTATTTCTTTATTTTCTGAAAAAACTATGTTGTCAACTTTAAATTAATAGACAAAAATGACTGTTAACTGGACGCTCTAGGTGCATCTCTTTTTTTGAATATGGGCATACAGAACTACATATTTAATGCTATGACAGTTGGATAACAGGTCACTGTTTTTCCATTTCCCTTATGAGGACAAATTCTAATACTAATCACACACCCTTAGACAGAGTCAACCTTTTTGGAAGGACATAAACACTATTTTTAAGTGAGTTCAAATAATATTAAAGTCTGAGTCTCGTTACTCCTAAGTTTAGATTTAAGCACATTAAGCACATTATGGGCTCACATTAAGCAAGCCCATTAACTGCCCTCCTGCTTGTATGTCTTGGGTCCCTGTGATTGGAATTCAGAACACAACCTCATTTGAGTATTAGAAGACCCCACCCTTAGTGCCCTGGGATGCCAGATAAAGGCTAAACTGACAAGCATTAGCCAGTTGTTTGAATTTGAGTTTCATACATCAGAAAGTCATAGAATGATACATACTAAAATAAAGATTTTTCTAAGGAATACAAAATATTTTACATATTTATTATTGAATCTGTCTTTGCAAAAATTCTTTGTGGAAGTAGGAGAATGTCTTCTTTATGGAAAAGGACAAGAATCAAGTTAAATGTAAGAGGAATTTACCAGAAAATAACATTTCTTCTGCTCTAGGTCTCTGGATGATTTTATCAGCGTGATGCAATCTTTACTTGGAGTTACAACTGGTAGAGTGCTATAGCGATAGGTATAAGGGTTTTGTCGAGAGAAGGATTATAGAGCTTTCCTATTATTGACAAGCATAGAGCTGCCTCAATTTTCTAAGCTTAAGCAATATGTTTTCTTCTTTTTGCTACACCCCTCATCTCAGTTCTCATCTTAGCCAAAGTGCCTTTGAGGTTTTTACTGTTTCATGTTAAATGCTGACATTATTTTTTCCCCTCTATCTGCCAAATGTGGTCTGCAGACCACGTAGAGTCTTTAAGATCCCTTCAAGAAGTCTAAGGGATCAGAACTAGTTTAATAATAACAATACTAAGACATTATTCACCATTTTTACTGTGTTGACATTTGCACTGATGGTGCAAAAGCCATCGTGATTAAAAATGCTGACATTGTAGCAGGGGCACTCAACTATACCAATAATTGCTGTATTCTTCCTTGCCACGTTTATAAGAAAAACACAGTCACACTTAAGTCAGTTTTTGATGAAGCAGCAAAACTTGTTAATTTTATTAAATTAACCTCTACCCTTAATTTCGCTATTCTCACGGAATAGGGTCTATGTGACAAAATGGGAAGTATTTTAAAATAGTAATTTCAAAGTATGATAGTTTTTTCCCAGAAAAGCACTTGTGGATTGAGTTGTGAACTAGTTATTTTTCTCCTAGACCAACATTTTTACTTAAAAGAACAATTGACAAACTATGATTATTCAGACTTAGGTATTGGGCAGACATCTTCTCAAAAATGAAGTAAGACTATAATTTTAAGGAAAATAATTGACAGTATTTGTTACCAATGTTGGCATCTGAAATTTCAAGTGAAAATTAGAATTTTGAAAATTTATACCCACTGGTGTGATCTTGACAACCTCCCAATCCTTAAAGACTTTTCTGATGAGATAGTTGTAGGTGATGAAATTAACCAAAAAAAAAGTAATTGTTTGACATTGTATAATCATATGTGTCAAAATATGAAATATTTGCATAGCTCAGTGAACCAGTGTTTTCCAAATGACTAATCAATGATGTCACACAATCTTGAATGGGTGAGAAAATTCTTTCAAAGTGCAAGATAGATCAGTGGATTTATACTAATAGAGGGCAAAAATCTTATTCACATGGTTTCAGATATCAAATCAGTTTTTAAGTTTTGGTGTACTATGAAAGAAAAATATCCATAATTATCTCAAAAACCCATTAAAATACTCCTCTCTTTTCCAGCCACATATCTGAGGCTGGGTTTCCTTTATACACATTTCATCATGGAATGACTGCAAAAGCAGGTAAGAGACTCTTGCTCATTTCTATTGTTTCAGAAATGAAGGAATATTTGCAAAAATGCTTCTTTACTCACTATTTTTGGAAAATATAAGTTATATTAGTAAGATAGCACATTTTAAGATATAATAGTCTTATTTTAAATGTTATATAATTAATGAAAGGCTTTTTAAAAATTTCAATCTCTAATGTGGTAAATATTATATATAACCCACATAATCAAAGTTCTCTGGAGGGCTCAATACTTTTTAAACATCTAAGGAGATCCTGAAACCAAAAAGCTTGATAACTGCTGTTCCACAAAAATCTCAACTGACTACAGTGACAAGATTAATCACACCATTTATTTAAAAATATCAATCAAATTGAGATTATTCTAATAATAAATCAATCATCAATCACTGTACATAAACTGATAATGAACAAAACATCTCTAAAATTGTTTGCTTTAATTTAATGGTATGGTATATTGCTAATTTCTTTGAAAAATTAAGTAGACAACATAATTCTAATAATAATCCAAGTTAATTAAAAATGACTAGTCTTCCAGATATCCTGATTGGTTTATCATTCTTTGGGGAGTGTAAGATACAGTACTACATTTCTGTGCTTTGTTGATGTTTTTTCTTCAGTGTTAGATGAAAATGAAATAGCTAATTTACATGTTTTCATATATTTACATATCATACTGTAAAACCTTAATGTCCAATATGTAAACTAAAAGAAAAAGATTGTATTAGCACAATTACAGATATTATATTCATGTCAATATTCTGGCATAAAATATTTAAGTTTTGTTTTAAATTAACTGATGTGATACAATTTGAAATTGAGAGTAGTAGGCATATATACAGTCTAAAAACTAGGTAAAAACTCAGTAAAGAGCTCCATGTAAAATAATAGATGGCCTTGGGAAGAGTGATGGTAGAGGTAGCAGGTAAATAAACAGAATGTAGAGAGATAACAGGACATTTTTATTTGTCCTAACTGTACTGTTACATAATGTATATTGTAAACATTTACAACCCTAAACTATTTGTGCATATTCTCTGTACTTGTGTAGATACATGTGAGTGTATTCTCTGTACTTATATATTAATATTCTATATATTCTGTATTAGTAGTTTATTTTTCACTTATCAAATACGTCAAGATTTTTCACAGTGTCATTGATACCTTTGGCAGTGTTGCCACCTCTGTAATGTGATTTAATTTGTGCAATTAAAGTTGTAGCACATTTTGCTCTTACAATTTTATTACAATGAATGAAAACCTTTAAATTGTTTTTATTAGTGGAAACACAGTGAAGACTAAGGTATACATCATTCCTAGTGCCAAAATCAATGGATAGCCTCAATAAGGCAATCTATGGATTTAAGCTGGTTGACTCACACCAATTGTGACAAAAAAAAAAAGAAATAAAGAATATGTTCAAAATGCTATGATATATACAGATTTATACATACTCATACACATTGTTGTGTTTAATAGATGACTTGGCAGGTTGGATTCATAGTTAATCAAGGAATAAGCAATGATCAAAATTCACAGATCCATGGATATATCTGTAGGAATACAATATGAAGGGGAATGGTACTTTCGAATGTTTTGGGTAGGAAGCAAAATTTGTGAGAATATTTTAAACATTTCACCTCAGTTCATTCTCAAGATATCTGCCAGTGATCTTTTAAACTGTAAAATGGATCAAAATGGACTTTTCACCTACTTTGCACCCAGGATAAATTTAAAAGCCATGTTATGGCATACAAAGCAAATACCCTGTTTCCTCCCAGCCACTTCCAGCCTCACCCAGAATCACTCTCCCCTCTTTAACTACATACTGTCACGGTGGGACTTTTTCAGTTCTTTTAATAGACCTGAATACTACAGGAAAATACTTTTTCCTGTCTCAAAGCACTTACTCAAGACAGTGCTTCTGTTGGAATCTCTCTCCTCATCTTGTTAATTTTTACTGATTGATTAATGTTTCCAACTGCCTGCCCCTGCAACCTAAACTATTTCTTTTTACATCATGCTTTCCTAACTACCTGTGATTTTCTTTCACTGGACTAGTCACACATGTGCCTGTATATACAGTATTTACATATAACACTATTGTTTTATAGCTTTCTTCTCTTTGGGGAATCCTTAAATTTTATTCACTGTTACATCCTCAGGATCTAAAATCTTTCACATAGTTAACTTAATAAATTGTTGAATGAATCAAAAAATGAAAGTAATTTTTACAATCTATACTTAATTTCCTGCTTAGTAACCTTAAAAATATCCAATTCAATGCCCCATACAATTACTATCATTTCCTTTTTCTCACATCATGTTTGTTCTGTTGTATTTTTTGATATGTAATCTTACGTCTTTTGAGTTCAATAATAAAAATGTTCTTATATTTAGCCTGTCTGTGCTTTTTTAAACACAGCTTTATTTAGATACATTAAATATAAATTTTTCCCATTTAAAGTATATAGTTCTATGGTTTTAGTGTATTTACAGAGTTCTATAGCCATCACAAGAATCTAATTTTTGAACATTTCCACCACACTGAAGGAAAACCCAGTACAAATTAGCAGCCACTGCTCAGGACTCTTCGAGTCACAGGCAAACCACTAATCTACTTTCTGTCTCTATTTATCCTGGATGTTTACTATAAATGAAAACTTATAATATGTGGTGCTTTGTGACTGGATTTTTTTTTCTTACATTTATTTTTCTAGTCATTCCCATGTATTCACTTTTACAAAAAGATCAATCTGTGATGGGGAATTTAAAAACAGGGTGCTATCCACAGTTTGAGAAGCCCCATTTTAATAAAGATTTATACACTGTTCATTTTAGTTGCTAAACAAATGGATACTTAGGTAATAATTAGAAGTTTTAAACATGTTTAGATATGTCATTAAAAGCAGTCTTACTTCTTGAGTACATTTGACTTTCAGTTAGTTTGTTTTGTTTTAGGATTTTAGGATTTTATTTACTCGTGATAAAGTTTACTTTTCTCAAATATATATGTGTATTTATCTATGCACATGCATTTGTATATAATCCGTCAAACTTTATTTTCCAAAGTAGTTGAAGGCTGAGTCTTCAACCAGCAAGGTACTATTTAGCTGTGTTTTTGAACCCATATAGTTACACAGAAATAATCATAAGACCTAGTGTTTGGTAGCACACGTGGTGACTATAATTAACAATAATTTATTATATATTTCAAAATAACTAGAGGAGTGGATTTGGAATGTTCCCAATACAAAGAGATGATAAATGTTTGAGGCAGTGGCTATCCCACTTACCATGATTTGATCATTACACATTTATGATTGTATCAAAATATCACATGTACCCCATAAAAATATACAACTATTATGTAGCCATAAATGTTTTTTGAAAAGTTCTCTATGGTGTGATCAATAAATTCTAGCAATTAAAAAATTACTTTTTAGCAACTGTTGAGATAATCATACAGATGTTTATTTTTTAAATAGTTAATGTAGTTAAATATGGCCTTAGATTTCTTATATTAATGTATGTTTGTATTCCTTGAATGAATGCTATCCAGTAAGGGTCATTTGTCTTTCATTTTCCAATAGGTTTAGAGGGTACAAGTGTTTTTTGTTACATTGATGAATTGTAAAACTCTAAATCAGGGCTTTTAGTGTACCTATCACCAGTCCCCAGAAAAGTGTACATTGTATCCAATAAGTAGATTTTTGTCCCTCACCCTCCTCCTTAGTTTTCAACATAAATTACACCCCTTTATGAGTCTTTTAAAATATTTTTCCATTTTAATTGTTAATATTTTATTTAGCATATTTTATTCTAATTTTTTAATTTATTTTTTATTTATTAAACTCGAATCTCATGGCAGATTATATTTTATTCTAATCTTTAACAGTGAAATTTGTTTCTTTTTGTGCCTAACCTTTACAGTAAGTTAACAAGACTTCAAAGCATCAGTTCTGCTTGTTATGATAGGCAATTAATTTATGCTTTAATTTTCTTTGTTTCCCTAGTTTTTTCTTTATTTATATTATAATTTCTTGTGTTAAATCTTTTGCTACCTTTAATTCTTGTCATAACAATTTTAGAAACTCTTTATGCTCTTTCACTGACTATAGTTTTGTCCTTAGTCCAAAAATTTATTTATCTATGGCCTTTAAATAACAAATTTGTTTCTTCTTAGTGAAAATTTAAATTGTACTGATTAAAGTACTTGAAAATAAAAATATTGATTATATGGCCTTTACTAGCTTCTGACATTCAGTCTCCAATTCTATATTATGTCTCTCTTATCAGAGATATTCACAAATTTAAACCCAATTTGCAGAAGTACAATACCATTGTTTACATATTAAACTTAAGAGTTTTGTTATACTATAAATGTCTGCTTTTGAAAAAATCATAGCAATTTTACATTGTTGCAAAAATTGGTTTGGGGAGTGATAACAGTGATCTTGCTTTCTATTTATCTTTAATAACTCTATATTATGTTTATTTCTGGTTGGTATTAGCTTTCCAGTTTTGCATTTTTAAAAGAATGGACAGATGCATTAGCTGGTAATAATATAAGAAAGCTACATCCAATAACAGGCATAAGCTAGAACTCAAACTGAGAAATAGAAAGCCTTTGGGAAACTTTCTAAACCAGTGGTATTCCACTCTGCCAGAAGTAACAACATTTTCTTAAGCAACATTTTGGAAAATTTCTTTCATATGAATGAATGTATTAAATGGATACAGTATGTCCAACAGAATCACCCTATAGTCTTGCCTTAACCTTAACATGTAAAGTAAGGTGAATATGACCCTTTCTTAAGGTCACTGGCTTTTAGTAAGGCCTTACGCTTGTAGTGATTATTTTCTATTGCATTAGAAAATGCTGTCAGTTAAATGGGAGTGAAAGGCAACAGTACTAAGGAAGTCAAAAAGAATCTGCCTAAGGTCTCTTACTAGCTTTCCATCAATAGTTCATTTATGCCTTAACCAAATGGGAAAATTTGCTAATCATCTGCTTTAAGTGCCTTTCCCAAAGACAGCAGCACTCTTTGCCCTTTGTATTTCGTCATGATTCAGTGAGTGTGTTTCAATTAAAACGTCATTTGTCATGTTGTAAGAGCTAATAAAACGCAAAAACAGTTAATATATTGAGTTCTTGCAATGTGTTAGGCACAATGCAAAGTACTTCACATGTTCATTAGTTCATTTAACCCTCACATCAACCCTATGCCTTAGGTACTAACATTATCCTCACACTATAGATAAGAAAAATATATCACAGAGAAATTGTGAACTAATTAAGGTAGAATTTAACATTGACGAAACTAGAATTTAAAGGCAGTTTGACTCCAGAAACTATGCCGGCACTTTGACAGTTCCCAAATGACATATTAAAAAAGGTCCTTAAGCACAAATGATTGCAAAATGTTCCTGAGATTTACCAAGAAGTGCTTAGAAAATTAGATAAACAAATATTGATCAAATTTAATTTTAACAAATAAAAAAGAACCATAAATGAAGCATGAAAACAATAGAGCAAATAATATTTAATACTTTGTTTCATGAAACTTTGTTATTTTAAATAAAGATGACTAATACAATTTACAAGTGACTTTATTTTTTAATAACTTTGAAAGAATATACAAATGTAATTTAAAACAGGCAGAAAGAAAATTTTTCCTTGGGAAAAAGTAGTTTATAGAGAACATGAAAAATCATGGCCCTCTACTCCCCAGAACAATTTGATAAGATGATTTTCTTATTTTATTTTTAAATGCTGTATATAACATAATCATTTTTTGATAAAACTATTTATCAAAAATGCTAGCAAAAACATTTTGCTATCTGTCAATACAGAGAGAAGCATGCTTAAGTGCTCAGGAATTTGCTTGAAAGCATTCCCCCCTTTGTTACTGTTTTATCTCTATACTTCTGCACATAAGTCGCTGACTTTTTGGTGCAAAGTGGAAAAAATTCAACTCAAAGCCAGCTACATAGACATAAAAGAGAACTGTTTTGGAAGGTTCATGTAATTTCAGAACACCATGGTACAGCAGTTGGGACTTTCTTTTGATTTCACCTCTGTCTCTTTCTCTCTGTTTTAGGCTTTTCCCTCTCAGATTGACACCTTCCTTGTATAGAGAACCTAACCTCTGGCAGTTCCTATATTTCACAAGAGTTTCACAACCAGAGACATTAACACATTCTTTCTCTAATTGCAAGTTCAAGAATCCCAGAATGGCTCTAATTGCTCTAGCTTGGTCCAGGTGCCAATCCTCCAAACATTCAACTTTATCCAGGATACTGTCATCTATAATAACATAAATTATTCTACTCAGATGATTGGTTGGGGGAAGAATAATTAAAAATAAAAAAATAAAAACCAGTGATGTGGTTCCTAGAAGAAATAGGAGTTCCAGGTAGATGAAAGAAAAGAAATATCCAACATCCTGCAGAAATTTTGCCACACTTCTTTGAAAAAGGAGTCCATCTTTTAATTAGCATATATGATCATTTCACAATAGTTAAAAGCATCCCTGTTCTTTCTTAAAATTTATTGCATTATTAATTTCACTTTGTTTTGATGGTTCTAATGGACTGTATAATGTAGGCTATTTAACTACACATTTAGTTAGGTAGGATACATGGAAATGTAGGTTTAAAAAAGGACTTTGCTAGTGTTCATGTAACCACAAAATAATTATGTTCTTTTAACATACTTTTATCTTTTTATCAAGCAAATATTTATTAAGGCTGACAATTTACTCCACTCTATTTTAGGTGATGAATGAAGAGGAAAAAATAAAGACTAATGACTTCCCTTCAAGCTGTCTATCAGAGTTTGCTTATTAAATGTATAGAGTATTTAAGTTGCACCCCTTCCATAGCTTATAGTCATTACGTTTTTATCAAGCTAAATACTTGTCCATTAGATAGCTACTAAGCTTATAAACAATCCACTGTCGATTACATTGCCACAATAACCTGACTTCTCTGGTTAATTTTGCTTTTATAATGTTTCACATATATACATTTTTTTCCTTGGTATTTTGCTTGGGGTCCTTTCTTTGGCCCATTCCTTTTTTCATGTATTGTGATCTTACAGAGGTACTACATGTATTCCTGGGTTCTAGTTGAAGATTAAAATTGCTTGGGGTTTAGGTGCTGGCGATGATAGAAAAGACATGTTGTAGTTTAAGTCTACATCCATGTTTAGACATATCCTTTAATCCTTGTGTACCATAGCTGTTTCAACAAGTCTATTGCAGTCTGGGCCAATGAGGTCAATATGTCTATTTTTAAATACTTTCTGGAAAAATATAGTCTTGTACATTTGTATAAAAGAGGAAGTCGTCTCCATTCCCACATCTCTATCAGTCACTATAGTTTCTAAGCATGCGTAATACTCTGTTTAGTGAACAAACTTGATTTGTAATTATATTTATTAGAACACTTTTTCCAATTCAAACATATTTAAAGACATTTTGTCATCTTAAAAGAAAATTTATTTTGTGTTAGATATTTTACCAAAATGTAGCCATATCTGAGATTATGTTATGGAAGAACTTTGAAAAATTATCAGCATTGATTTATTTCTATTCAGAAAACATCAATTGTATAAAACATTATTCATCTACTTTGTGAAGAACTTATAAGGATCTTCTTCTTGTTGAGTCAAGGGCTTTTGTCAATTAAAGTAGTGCCCATTAGCCTACAGATCTTTTTAACAACTATAGCAGACACAAGATGAAATCCTTTGTCTTGAGCCTGAATACTAAGCAACTGTGTTTCAGAATTACATAAACAAAAATCATATATAGTTGGACCTAAGCATTTTAAAAACTACCAAGATAACTCTGTACTATTTTTCTTTTGTTGGAGAAAATGTTACTAGCCAAGCCATGTCTTCAAAGAACCCATCTTTACCAAAATCACATTTGAAATACATTAGAAGCTCTGTGCCCTCACATTTGAAATACATTAGAAGCTCTGTGCCCAAATTTTATTAATTTACAAGACTATAATTCCAGATTTCTTTACAAAGCATAGAATAAGCAAAATGCCCTCTGGTTTGCATCAATTCATATGTTTAATTGAACCACCTGGTTTTACAGCAGCAAAACATTACTATGCAATTCACAAGCACCATCTAGGGGGAATAGATTTGTGAAGCCAGGTCCCATTGTATCTACTAGTTTCATTTAAATGTATGATTTAACTAAGATTATTGAAAGGAGAGGATTATAGTAGCACCACAACAGGTAAACCTGGGACCCAATGATGATTTAATAATGGTTTTATAAAGACTGAAAGTCTCATAAAGCCATATTGATGAAAATATTTAGCCCCTTTTATATCTTTATTCAATATCTTTACTTCCAGTCATATAACCCGTCTACTTCGGTTATGTAATGTCTCCAAGTGAAAGATTATTTCAGTACTTCTGCTGGCTGTTTGCATATTGTATAAGTATGCTTCTTGATTTTTAAATTGGATTGTTAGATCAGGTTACTTAGATTATTAGTTGTTGCCATAAAACTACTTTGATTGCTCACATTTTTGTGTTATTATATATGCTAGAAAATACCACTAGGATGAATGAAATAAAATTGGCTGATACATGTCACTGTCCTAAACTGAACTACAATTCCAATAGAGGCTGTCATGTCCTAACATATATATATATATAAAGCATACATATACAACATATATATTCATATATAAGCTATGCCAAATGGGAATATTGATTCTTTACATGTCTTTTGCTAGCTTCTGATTTTAAAAAGTATGAATATATTAGAAATATAATGTTTAGTTGTATTTCTGTTTCCCAGAGGGAAAAATGATGAAGATTAACTGGTTATTTTTAACAATTTTATCAACATCTCTTTTAGATGCTATATTTAAGAAATACAATGATATAGGATTTTAGAAAGCCTTTTCAAATTTCTCTTTTTTCTCATAAACATGAGTCATTTTTTTAAGAAGGAAACAAATGTTAAATTTCAACTTAAAATAGGTTTAGCACTGAAGATAAGATTCTAATAAACCCACAAACTTCTCCATCTTGCTTTCCAGGATGGAATGGATGTTGTAATTTCTTCGTTAGTACTATAATAGAACAGAACAAAGCTGGGGTACATTTTCTTGAGACAAGAAAACAGGTATATCTTCCATAGTTCTCCTGGCTCAAAACTATCTTTTGTAAAGGAAAAAAAGAATTATAAACAAACAAGTAAAGGACATGTTAAAATAATATCTTATGATATGTAGGTTTCATGTATTTTTAATAATTCCAAATCTGAAACATATTTCCTGCTTCTCACGTCAGCCCAAAATCTCTCCTCAGAACCTCACATTGCCCACTTCCCAGGCGTGTGTTTCTAGCAATTCTGATCTAACCTAGCTATTTCCTTCCTCATCAGGATGTTTGCTCAGTGTTTACTTAAGGCTGAGCTTACAAAATGCAAAAATGTTTATCCAATTGAATCAAACTTTCAGTCTGTTTTTGGCAATGGTAGGAAAGGCATTCAGAAGGATTACTGGCTTTTTTGACAGACTGACTAGATTTTTTTTTTTTTTTTTGCCATTATGTACCTAATCAGGAGTTCCAGTTTGACAAACGTGGCTGCATAGCCCAGGCTACAGGATGGGATAGTTTCCCCACTAAAAGAATGAACCTTCATTAGCTTGATCCGTCAAGGTCTTAGCCCATTTATTCAAGCGGAAGCCTGAGTAGCCTTATTACCTATGCCTGTTGCCACCCCTATAGTTGTCATAGCTAAAACTAGAAGATGCAAAGGTAAAGATTATAGTTTCTCAGAAACTTGAGGAGTAACTACAGCTTTATTGATCTAAATCACATGGAAATCTCATATCCCTCTTTAAAGCAATTATCTGTGCCTATAATTAGTGGGAATCTAGAGGAAAATAACTGTGTGCTTTTGGCTGGCTTCAAGAAAGACAATATTTTGTTCTATTCCATCTACCTCATTTTTCTTTGCCAAAATTAGACTTTTAACAACAAATAAAAATATTTCACTATTTCATTCTGTTTCATTAAGTTATCACATCAAAATTGAATTAACTGTTAAAAAGTAGCATAACTCATACTCTCAGGTCTTATCTAATTTATGCCATTTTTCATTGTCACTTTTCTAATGCTCCACTAATAAAATATATAATTTCTCTTTGAACTGTTAAAAAAAAGCTTCACTTGTGTTTTCATACCGTGTATTGACATACTTTAAAAAACAGTTCTCCCTCATCTTTCTTCCCATTTGTTTTTATGGGAAAATTTCTTACACATGAGTAAATGGAAATTGAATTAACCTGTGACCTGCCAAAGTAAGTTTTCAACATCATTACTAAGTTGCACACGTCAAAAAATGATTAAGTGTTTCATAAAAGGGACAGTGGCATAAAAATGGGATAAATATCAAGATTGGGATTTATTAATTTTATCCTCTAGCTTTAAATATATCCAATTTCTGGACAAACACTGGCCATAGTATAAAATTTAGAGGCACATGTTTTCAACAAATCAACTGAGACTAAAACTTTCCCATTTACCAAAACCAGAAACATTAGCAATCTCCTAATTCTTCATGTTTTTCTGAGAAATAAATGATATAGGTAATTGGAGGAGGGGAAAGAAACCTGAGTTATTTTATGGTTGTCATCTACTCTTTCCATTCAAGGAAGTATAATTTCCTTCTGGAAAGAAGCAGATTTCTCGCCTCAGGCTGGACATAAATCAAAGAGAAATGCTATAGCGTAGATGGTAATTTTATAAACTATCATGTTGTGGAAAATAGAGTTAAGCTGTAATCTATGATGCAGTTTCCATCCCTCTAAGGAATAATTGAATAATGGGTAAGCAGCTCTAAAGAGCTTTGGGTGTTGTGGTCTTTTGACATCTCCAAAGATTAACTAGGCTCTTTTAGGTAAATGATTTGGGGAAGTTTTTATGGTGTCTTTTATACCACAAAGGTTGCTTAGACAGGCTTCAGTCAATCCATGTGTATCTCTTTCACAAGATGAACATATTTTTAAGCTATTTAGAAGACAGCACTTTCTCCCAAATATTTGATCCCAAATGCAGTAGCTATTATATTAATATCTCCAAAAATTATGAGGCATTGCTTAAAAGGATTTACATTAAAAAAAGAAAAGAAGAATATTTCTATTGTAATGAAAATGGTTGCCAGAATACAATTAATTTTATTGAAGTAGGGTATGTACGTAAAATTTAGTAGAGTCTGTGAATATCATAGTTTAGAATAATAAAATCTAATAGGTTATTATGAATCAGCTCTAGAAAAACTGATTAGTTGGGACAAATATTGGGATATTAAATAATGATTTTTAGCTTTTATCTTGCATTTTTTATAGCCAAAGAATCATCAACTCAATTGTACAGTATGCTCACGGCCCATAGCTTTTACTTTTTGGCCCATTTCCTGCTGCCTGCCTTCTGGGTACTTTAGCAAGGCATCTCCATCACAGATAGCCAGAGGAAAAAGAACTGTGAGAATTTTGAGTTAGTCAATTTCATTCTTCATTCACAGTACTTTTATTTTTTTATTTTTAACAGACCAGTGGAGGATAGTTCAAAATCATTTCCTAACTCAACTCAAATGTCACATTAACTCATCTATCTCTTATTCATATTGGGTGACTTGAAATTACAAATATTATTCACTTTTGACAACTTGAGTACAGAATGTAGAGTTTTAAAGATGTTTTTGTGTTTTGTGCAATTTATACTACATTTTAGGGAAGGCTTGGCAAATTCTTGCCTGTTTATGTTGTCATAATCTTGGCCAGATATTTTAATTGTAAAGTTAATATGTTTATTTTAAGAAATCAAACAGTAATAAGGGATATTGTTTATCCTACTCATTAGAATGAATAACTAGTTTCACTCCCTGGAAGAAATTATAGTGAATCACATTGATGTGTTTTCTTCTAGAATGATTTTTTCTTTTTTTAAAGTAGAGCTATTCTGAATTCTATTTTCAACTTGATTAATTTTTAAATAAATAACAAAAATAAGCATTTTCCATTTTGAATCATAGAGATCAACCTTATTCATTTAAACAACTAAATGTTATTGTATTGTTTGTATATATAGAATTTATTTGATCAGTCTCAAATAAAAGAACATTTAGGCCACAGAAATTTTTCATGCTTATAAATTATGCCAAGATAATGTCTTTCTTTCTCTCTCTGTCTCTCTCTCTCTCTCTCTCTCTCTCTCTCTCTCTCTCTCTCTCTCTCTCTCGTCAGTGTATTTGTTGGATAAATTCCTAGGAGTGTAACAAAAGCTACAAATATTTTTAATTTTTATAGATATTATCAAATTGTTCTACAAATACTCATTTACTTTTTAAATGTTTCAAAATGTCTGCTGGATTTTTTTTCTAAACAAAATATAATGACAAAAATAAGAGCTGAAACATGGTAAATAAATGCAAAAATGAATGTTTAAGAAAATAAATTTGTATTTAAATCATTTCAACTCATCATAATAAAGCATCTTGGAACTATCGAAAGTTTTTTATACATTCAAGTACCTCTGTCTGTACTCTATATGTATATGTGTATATATGTATGTATTACGCTCTTGGTAAAGAGTAAGTTTCTAATATCTCAAAGTTCCATAACTTATTTGACTTAACTAATACACAAAAATAATTTATAACTCAATGATATCTACCAAACAGTGTTGAGTCTGTTGAAATGCACAAAAACCACATATTCTTTAAATAATTGTGAATGATAAGACCATGTAAATGAAACAAATAAATAATCACAAGTTCTGAGTATTGTAATATATTATCATCAATGGTAACAATGCATCTATTCCACTATTTATTTGTCAAGCATCCAATAAGCGTCACCTTGACATGTGGTAAATTACGTAAAATAACTCATATCATACCTATCATCAAGGAGTACGGGATATAGTGAAAAAAATACTTACATATAAATAACTAAACTGCAACAAATTTTATGACAGCAATTGCTAAATATAACTAAGGTTTTACAATATCAGTAGGAAAATTATTACTTTCACTAGTATTCCATGTCAAGGTTGTCTTCTCAATGACAACTTTGGGAGAAGACAAGTTAGGGAGTATCTAAGGGCAAAAAGCAGCAAAGCACCATGGGAACCTTAGCTAAGAACTGAAGTTTCCTAGCCCAGATAGCTTTACACATATGACTGATATCTCTAAACTGCATAATCTTTGATTTTCCACACATTGCCAATCTCATTATTAGCATGTTTCTTGCTTTTACTTCAGCTCCTCAGATTATGTTCAAAATCATTTATAGGTCCCAAAATTTTACTTTATCAGTAGGAAAGCTTGGATAAACTCTGTAAGAAAGACGTGAGAGAGAAGACCTTTCTCACTTTAAAGAAGTTCAAAAACAAGGACTTAAGAAGGATCAGCAAGATACATTTTGTCAAGTAGATGGTGATAATAGTACATGGAAAGTGGGTAGTAGAGACTTGAAGAAATCTGGTAAAAAGCAGATCCAAAGTGCTTTTAGTGTGGGAACAGTTTAATTCCAGAGAATGAGAAGATAAAATTAGAGAGTTTTAATAAGAGAAAATAAATGCTACTTTAAAACTATATAACGCAGCGAATGCATTTGAATATTGACAATATTGTAGTTGAATGTGATTTCTATTTCTGCCACCTTGTGCCTTAATATGAGAAACCTACACAAACAATTCATCTTAATTGGTGTGATTCTAGATTAAATGGGATTCCTTGGCCTCTCTTTGTGAAAATTGCTAAAGCATCTACTTCATTTGTAATAAATTCTAACAATAAAACAATGAAAACATCCTAAAAGCACTAGTTGATGTAAAACCTGCATTTGTCACATTCAGATCAGGTGAAATGAAAAAGAATTTGATCATGTTGCTTTATAGAACTACAAACACTCATCTATAATTTTGAATTCATCTAAAAAATAGTAGAAAGTTGTTTTTTTTCTAAATCATTTGGCAGAAAAACTGACCTAAATTCATTTGGTGGCAAAAGTTGAACTCGAACGATAATAAAGCTATTTTTTTGGTCTCTATCGCATTTAGTATAAATATGCGTGTATTTGGCTGCAGAAATGTTAATAAGTTTGATTTTGTACAACTATCTCCACCAGGCTGGGGTTATTACAAATGCATTGTATGTGTGCCATATTAACCTTTTAAAATACAAAAATAGCTAAACCCCAATATATGTCTGGCCTCAAGAGTAGATAAAAGGTTGTGGGACTGTGATACTGTTCTTCTTGTATATATTTTTGTCTTTGCTTCCCTTAATTTAATCATTGCTAAGCCAAGAGTTCTTACTTTATGATATTTTAAAGTGTTTTAATTTTTGGTAAAGTAATAAAGGTACATAATTGGTAACATCAAATAGTACCGTAAAACTTATAAACCAAACACCAGCCACAACAAAAAACAAACAGCAGTTCCCTGCATCACTTTCCCCCAGTGCTGATATCTGCTCTTTAGAGGCAACCATTTTCATTGTGTGTTTCTCTTTTATAAATAATTTTTTGAGATTTCATTCATATACTATATAATTCACCCATTTCAACTATACAATTCAATAGATTTAGTCTTTTCACAGATATGAGCAACCATCAATCCCCATGATCAATTTTAGAACATTTTCGTGACGTCAAACAAGAAACCTTATACTCCTTAGTTATCACTCCCTATTGCCTCAACACTGTCCAATCGTAATTATCCCCTCCACATAACTACGTAACATAGTCTTTTGTGACTTGCTTTTCTCACTTAAGTTAATGGCTTGAAGGTTCTTCTGTGTTGTGGCATGTGTCAGTATTTCATTCCGTTTTATTGTCAAATAGTATTCCATTGTATGATCATACAATGTTTGTCTATTGTTTGTCTATTGATCAGTTGATATGCATTTGGGATTGTTTATACCTTTTGACTTTTGTGAACAGTGCTCCTGTAAACATTCTCATACATGTTTTGTTTTCAGTTTTATTATGTGTGTTTATTATATGAAGGAACAGAATTGATGAGTCTTTTGGTAATTCTATATCTAACTTATTGAGGAACGCCAAAACTGTTTACAACACCTGCATCATTTTATATTCCCAACAGAAATCTATGAGAATTCTAATTTCTCCACATCCTTCACAACATATATTATTTTCCTTTTTAAAAAACTCTGGCTATCCCAGTTGGTATGAAGTGGTGTCTCATTGTGGTTTTGATTTATATCTCTGTTATTGCTTGTAATATTGAACATCTTTTCATGTGATTGTTGGCCATTTGTACATCTTCCTTGAAGTATTACAACCTATTCAGAGCGTTGGTCCATTTACTTATTGGATTACTGTATTTTTATTAATGAGCTTTTAGAATCTTTGTATTATATTATAATACGAGACCCTTAATGGATATATAATTTGAAAATATTTTCTCTGATTCTGTGGGTGCTTTTTTCACTTTTTAATAGTATAATTTCAAGGACAAAACTTTTAAATTTTGACAAACTCCAGTTTGTCTATTTTTTTCTTTGATGATTGAATTTTTGGTGTTATATCTCAGAAACCATCACCATATACTAGACCATGAAGATTTATCCCCATAATTTCTTCAGATAATTCTTTAGTTTTAGCTCTTACATTTAGGTCTTTGATTAATTTTGAGTTAATTATTACATATGGTACAAGGTAAGAGTCTCATTTCATTATTTTGCATGTGCTATTTAGTTATTCCAGCTGTATTTATACCAGTAACTCTCTGCCTTGATTACCATTGTTTTCTTGTAAGTTGTAAAACTGGGAAGTGTGAGTCCTCCTACATTTTCCTCCTTTTTAACCTTTCTTTGGTTATACTGGGTCCTTTGAAATGGCATATGAGTTTTAGAAACAGCTTGTGAGTTTCTAAAATAAAGTTAGCTGGTATTCTGATAGGAATTGCATTGAGTTTGTAGAAACATTTCGAGAACATTATCATCTTGACAATATTAAATTTTCTGGTCCATGAACATGAGATGTTTTGGTTTTCCATTTATTTAGATATTCTTAATTATTTTCAACAATAATTTGTGGTATTTTATAGTACACATTTTGTACTTCTTTTGTTAAATTTCTAAGAATTTTGTCATTTTATGCTACAGTAAATGAAATTATATCCTTAATTCCATTTCAGCATATTAATTATAAGTAAATAGAAATGCAATTAATTTTATATCTTGATCTTATAGCCTGCAACCTTGCTGAACTCATTCATTCATTATAACACTTTTTTAATGGATTCCTTAGAACTCTATACATATATAAGCTCATGCTGTTTGTGATACATAGAGATTGAGATGATTTTATTTCCTCCTTCAAATCTGGATACATTTTATTTCTTTTTCTTGCCTAATTGCTCTGGCTAGACTCTCCAATAAGATGCTGAATGAAAGTGGTGTGAGCAGACATCATTCTCTGATTCCTGATCTTAAGGGAAACACACTCATTCCTTTTTTAAAAAAAAACAATTCTCAATTTATTTTATTAGGCCAGCATAATGCTATCTCAAAAGCAGATACAATTACTACAAGAAAAAAATTATAAACCAATTATGTCTTATAACCATAGATATAAGAAACCCAAACAAAATATTAGCACATTGTATGAAGTAATATTAATATATTAAAACACAACATATCATTGGATTTAGTGCATAAGTGCAAGATTTTGTAACATTCAAAAATCAATGTAATTCAGGTTACAGTGTAAGAGATTAAAGTAAGAAAAGCCCCCAAATAATTGTAAGAAATGCAAAATCAATATTTAACAAAATTTAGCACCTACCTATTCATAATACAAATTCACAGAAAACTAGAAATAGATGAAAAGATCATCAATATGATGGAATACACTTATGAAAAGCTTACTGTTTAGTATTGAAATATTAAAACTTTCCCTTCCACTTCTATCCAACATTGTGTTACATAAAAGTTCTAACCAATGAAGTGAGGGAAAACAAGACTCAAGAACATAAAAAACTATTTTCGGATTGTATGATTTTGTAAAGAAAATCCTAAAGAATCTCCAAAAATCTACTAAAAAAGGTAAATTTAATATGCTATAAGTCCAAATTCTGTGCACATAAATCAATTATTTTTCTCTACAATAGCAATGAAATGTTGAAAAAGAAAACTAAAATAATTATCATTTGTAGTAGCTTCCAAAAACATAAAATGCTTAGACATAAATTTAACAGAAGATGTGCAGAACTTCTGCACTGAAACTATAAAACACTGCTGAGAGTAACTAAGGCAGAACTAAATAATAAAAAAAAAGATATACTATGTTCTCTGATGGAGAGACTCAATATTTTTTAAAGTGTAAATTCTTCCTAAAATGGTCATTATATTCCATGAAATCTTAATAAAAATAGCTATAAGATATTTTTGTATATATTTTTTTAATTTACTGAGGATATTATGCGTGTACAAACACTTTGGTTACATGAAATGCATTTGCACCGCCCAAGCCAGGGCTGCAAGCATGTCCCTCCCCCATACAGTGCATTTCACTTCCATTAGTTATGGGTTTACCCTCCACTCTCCACCCCGACCGGCACTTAATGAGTATTACTAACATTAGAACACCTTAGTGTTGGTCAGTTTGTACCAGTTTGATGGTGAGTACATGTGGTACATCTTTTTCCTTCCCTGTGATACCTCACTTCAAAGGATGGACTGAATCTCTATCCAGGATAATGTAAGAGGTGGGGATTGCATTTATTCTGTAGATCACTTTAGGTAAAATTGACATTTTAACAATATTGATTCTACCAATCCATGAGCATGGTAGGGATTTCCATCTGTTTAGATCTTCTACAATTTCTTTTCTCAGTGTTTCATAGTTCTCCCTATATATGTCTTTCACCTCCTTCATTAAATATATTCCTAAATATTTAAATTTCTTTGATGCTCTTGTGAAAGGTGTTGAATCTCTGATTGATTTTCGGCTTGACTGTTATTGGTGTATATGAATGCCACTGATTTGCATGCATTAATTTTGTATCCTGAGACTTTACTGAATTCATTTGTCAATTCCAGGAGTCTCTTGGTTGAATCCTTGTGGTTTTCTAGACATAATATCATATCATCAGCGAAGAGTGAGAGTTTGATCTCTTCTGCCCCCATTTGGACTCCCTTAATACCACTCTCTTGTCTGATTGTTATAGCAAGGGCTTCCAGCACTATGTTGAATAGAAGTGGAGATAGTGGGCAACCTTGTTCCAGTTCTAAGTGGGAATGCTTTCAGTTTTTCCCCATTCAGTATGATGTTGGCTGTGGGTTTGTCATATATGGCTGGTATCATTTTTAGGCAAGCCCCGTCTATGCCTATTTTGTTAAGTATTCTTATCATAAAAGGGTGTTGAATTTTGTCAAATGCTTTTTCTGCGTCTATTGAGAAGATCATATGGTCTTTGTTTTTGCTTCTGTTTATGTGGTGAATTACATTTATAGATTTGCGTATGTTGAACCATCCCTGCATCTCTGGGATGAAGCCCACTTGGTTGTGATGGATTATTTTCTTGACGAGCATCTGGATTCGGTTAGCTAGGATTTTGTTGAGTATTTTTGCATCTATATTCATAAGGGATATTGGTCTGTAGTTTTCTTTTTTTGTTGCATCCTTTCCTGGTTTTGGTATCAGGGTTATGTTGACTTCATAAAATGTTTTGGGGAGGATTCCATCCTTCTTGATGTTGTGGAATAATTTCTGCAGGATAGGCACCAGTTCTTCTTCATAGGTGTGGTAAAATTCAGGTGTGAAACCATCTGGTCCAGGACTTTTCTTTTTAGGAAGGTTTTTTATTGCTGTTTCAATTTCAGTACTTGATATTGGTCTGTTCAGGAATTCTATTTCTTTCTGGTTGAGCCTAGGGAGGCTGTGTGTTTCTAAGAATTTGTCCATTTGCTCCACATTATCCAGTTTGTGTGTATAAAGGTTTTTGTAGTATTCATAAATTATATCTTGCATCTCTGTGGCATCAGTTGTAATTTCTCCTTTATCATTCCTGCTAGCATTTTCTGCTTTTCATTAGTTTAGCCAAAGGCATGTCAATTTTGTTTATTTTTTCAAAGAACCAACTTTTTGTTTTTATTAATCTTCCATATAGTTTCCCTGTTGTCAATTTCATTTAGTTCTGATTTGATCTTATTGATTTCAGTTCTTCTGCTGGGTTTGGGGTCAGTCTATTCTTCTTTTTTCAGCTCTTTGAGTCGATTCATTAGGTCATCTATTTGTGATCTTTCTGACTTTTGGATGTAGGCATTTATGGAAATAAACTTTCCTCTCAGGACTGCCTTAGCTGTGTTCCACAGATTTTGATAACTTGTGTTTCCATTGTCATTAAGTTCAAGGAATCTTTTGATTTCCGTCTTGATTTCCTTGTTTATGAAGTAATCGTTCAGCAGAAGGTTGTTTAGTTCCCACAACTTTGTATAGAAATGAGAGTTTCTGTTAGGGTTGATTTCTACTTTTATTCCACTGTGATCTGAAAAGGTACATGGTATAATTTCTATTTTTTAAAATTTTTTGAGACATGCTCTGTGTCCTAGGATATGGTCAATCTTAGAGAATTTCCCATGAGCTGATGAGAAGAATGTATATTCAGTGGTTTTTGGGTAGAATGTCCTGTAAATGTCAGTCAGTCCCATTTCTTCTAGTGTTCTGATTAAGTCCATTATTTCTTTGTTAATTTTCTGTTTGGAGGGTCTGTCCTGTGCTGTCAGCAGGGTGTTGAAGTCTCCGGCTATTATGGTGTACAGAAGAAGAAATTCGGACATGGATTGTAAGAAAACTCAATGACAGGCAAGAGAAAATGGAGAACCAACAGAAAGAAACCACAAAAAAAAAATCCAGGACCTGGAAGAAAAATTCACTAAAGAAATTGAAATATTAAAGAAAAATCAAACCAAACTCTTGGAAATAAAGAATCTATTCAGGGAACTACAAAACACAGTAGAAAGCCTCAAGAACAGGGTAGATCAAACAGAAGAAAGAATCTCAGAGATTGAAGATAACACCTTCCAATTAAATAAGTCAGTCACAGAGAGAGAGCAGAGAAATAAGAGAAAAGAACAAAGCCTACAAGAAATGTGGCATTATATGAAGAAACCTAACATGAGGGTTATGGGGATTCCGGAAGGGGAAGAAGAAAACACGCAAGGGTTGGATAAGCTATTTGAAGATAGAATAGAGGAAAATTTCCCAGGCCTTGCTAAAAATCTAGATATCCAAGTACAAGAAGCTAAAAGGACCCCTGGGAGATTCAAGGCAAACAGGAAGACACCGTGACATACAGTCATCAGATTGACCAAAATATCAACTAAAGATGCCCTTCTACGAGCTGTAAGATGAAAGAAGCAAGTAACATACAAAGGAAAGCCAATCGGAATAACGCCAGACTACTCAACTGAAACCTTACAAGCAAGGAGAGACTGGGGCCTCATTCTCACTCTTCTGAAACAGAATAATGCCCGGCTTAGAATCCTGTACCCTGGAAAATTAAGTTTTGTTTATGAAGGAGAGATAAAGACATTCTCAGATAAGTAAAGACTGAGGGAAGTCACCAGACAAGACCAGCCCTCCAAGAAGTACTCCAAACAGTGTTACCCATGGATCAGCACAATAAACACTCACAAATGTAAAACTACTCAAAAGCTAAAGATCAAAGGTCAGATACCTCAATGGCTCAAGAGAGAAAACAAAGCAACAAAGTTCAACCCAACAGAATGAACAGAAATCTACCCCACCTATCAGTTTTCTCAATAAATGTGAATGGCTTCAACTCCCCGCTCAAGAGACATAGGCTGGCCAAATGGATAAAAAAATACAAGCCAAGTATCTGCTGTCCTCAAGAAACACATCTAACCTGTAAGAATGCATTTAGACTAAAGGTAAAGGGGTAGAAAACAATATTTCAAGCAAACAGAAGCCAAAGGAAGGCTGGTGTGGCAGTTTTGATTTCAGATAACTTAGTTTTTAAATCAACAAAAGTAATGAAAGACAAAGAAGGTCATTATATAATGGTGAAGGGTACAGTTCAACATAACAATTCTAAATATGTATGCACTCAACTTAGGTGCACCCAGATTCATAAAGCAAACTCTACTTGATCTAAACAAACTGATAAACAACAATACCATATAGCTGGAGACTTCAATATTGATTCTTACCAATAGGTAACCTGAAAGAAGGCATTGTATACAAGTTTAAAAGGAGAAGTAACTCAATATAGCAGTGAGGCAGAATAATAACTGATGTAAAGTAGCCAGTGATAGAGTGGTTCTCACACTAATTGACAATTGCTCTGAAAAAAATATTTTCCTAAATTATACCCAAATGTACAGGGGTAGAAAGACAAATGAATTACTGTACTACTTTGAATAAAAGGTGCCATTATCATGTTATTGACATAGAAAGTGTTTTCATTATTGTTTGTGAGAATGTCTGTTTCCTAGTGCATATAAAAGAGCATCTAAAAAGTGTACAAAGTGATAGAAAACGTTACATCCAACAATATTTTATTTAACTTATATGTGTTTTAAAGAATTTCACACTAAATGTTGAAAATTGTACATTCAACAAGTTTTGAACCAAGTTGAGCACACTGTGCCTTTTTTTCCCCCCAGAATATTACGGGGGTACAAATGTTTATGTTACATATCATTTGATTAGTATTTATTGAGTCCCCATATGTACCAGGCACCATGAAAAATGGTTGATATCATTTCACTGACACATCAGTTAACACAGGGTTATGTTTTAGTGGAGAAAACAGACATTAAAAACAGCACCAATGAAGATGTAACTTATATAGTGAACCTGAAGGTGCTATGTCCTTTGTAACAAAATAGCAGCAAAACAGGGAAGGGGAGACTAGGTGGACTTGGGAATATGAGGACTGCAATTTAAAGTTTAAAATATTGTGGTCTGGGAGGCTTCAGTACAAAGATGACAGTTAAAACCTTAAGACTTTGAGAAGGATGCCATGTGAATATTGGGGAGATGCTTCTAGATCCTTAGGTGAGAGCATTTCTGGCATGTTGTAAGCCCAGCAAGGAGGCAGGTGGGCTGGAGTGATGGTGGTAGTGGAATAGAGTAGTAGAGATGAGCTAAGAGAGGTCACCGGGGTTGGATTATATGAGGCCTCGTAGAGGTGGGTGAAGTCTTTGGCTTTTACCTTTTTTTTAAATAATAGCTTAGTTGAGATAACATTCATGCACCAACAATTCACTTGTAAGTATAAAATTCAGTGCTTTTTAATGTATTCACAAAGTTGTGCAAACATCACCACAGTCAATTTTCAAAACTTTTCATCTCCCCCAAAAGAAATGCCATACCCTTTAGCCATCACCTTCCCTGGTCCTCATCTCACCCTAGGCAAGCACTAATCTATTTTCTGTGTCTGTGGATTTGCATATTCTAGAAATTTAATATAAGTGGAACCATACAATAGGTAGTCTTTTGTGACATTTAGCTTAATGCTTTCAAGGTTCACCTATGTTGTAACATGTATTAATACTTCATTCCTTTTTATGGCTAATATTCCACCGTGTGAATATACCACATTTCGTTTACCCATTCATCAGCTGATGGACATGTGGATAGTTTCCTAATTTTGGCTGTTATGAACAGTGCTACCATGAACATTTGCATAAAGTTTTTGTATGGATGTATGTTTTCATTTCATACCTAGGAGTGGAATTCCTGGGTTATATGGAACTGTGTGTTTAACCTATTAAGAAATTCCCAGAATGTCTTCCAGGGTGTCTACACTATTTTATAGTCCCACCAGCGGTGTTGAAGGTTCTAATTTTTCTGCATCGTCACCAATACTTGTTATTATCTATCTTTTTGATTATAGCTATTCTAGGGGCTTGAAGTAGTGTGTCATTCTTGTTTTAATTTGCGGTTGCCTTAATGATGGTGATGTTGAGCATCTTTTCATATGCTTCTTGGACATTTGTATATCATTTTTGGAGAAATGTTCAGATCCTTTCTCCATTTTAAAATTGAGTTTAATTGCCCATTTATAATTGGGTTGTAAGAGTTCTTTATATATTTTAGATATAAGTCTTTTATCAGAGATAGGATGTGGAAAATTTTTCTCTCATTCAGCATATACCAAAAGCTTAATAAAATCTTGTTGAATAAATATTTGAATGTCCAAAATTATGGCTAAATTTCTACTACATTGATGGTACAATATTAGAATTTAGTCAGTTATATACCAATTTTAATTTTTGTCCTTAAATTATTAAAATGTATTAAAATAATTGATGTATATTTCATTATTTTATCATCTTTAAGTTCATTATGCTGTCAAGGCTCACCTATGAAATTGGTAAGGTGTTTAAATTCTGTCATTTTTAATGAATGGACAAATTACAAAAACATAGGACACGATTTTTTGTTTACACATTTAATATTTGACTTTTAAATTTTGTAGATGGAAAAAGTAGAAGCAGATCTAACTAGATCTAAGTCCCTTCGTGAGCAACAGTCAAAGGAGTTTTTATGGCAACTGGAGGACATCAAACAGCGATACGAACAGCAGGTTGGTCTTTCATTTTGATGCTGCCGTTTAATTTTTGAATACATATATAATCCATCTTTTAAACATCTCTACATCACAAAATGCCTGCATAGTGAAAATATTACTAGGAGACGTCACTCCCAATATATTTGAAATATTTAAAGTCATATTTGTTTCAATAAAATCCAGAAATGGTGAATTTGAATACTTCACTAAAGTCTGTCTCGACAGTTTGTTAATCTGAATGTTTAATTGAACATTTATTGTGATTCTTGAGTTCTTCTTTTCCTGTCAGAGCATGGTTTGACTTATTCATTTGTTTAAGAAATAGTGTTGGGTACCTACTGTGTGTCAGGTACTGTTGTGGACATTAGGGAGAATAGTGATGGAGAGAACAGGTTCCTTCTCTCATGGAGCATGTGTTTTTGTGGGCAGTCAATGCAAACATTTAATATGAAGTAATTTTGAAGAGTGATTTATGAAGAAGAAAAGAGATTGCATTTGTAGACTTTGCCCTTTGAGGGTGGGAAGAGAATTACCAACCTTGGGTAGGTGGTCAGGGAAGTCCTGACATTTGTGCTGAGAGTCCTAAAAACTAGGAAGGAGCCATCTGTGAGACCCTGGAGGAATAGTATTCTAGTGTCACGGAAGAGCAAGTTCAAAGACCCTGAGAAGAGAGCAAGCTGGGAGTGTTTAAGGAAAAAATATGATGGTGAAGACCTGGTTACCTGGAGTATAGGGGGATAGGTTCCAGCTGTAAGAGATGAGGGGGAAGATAGGTTAGGACTAGGATATAATGAGTTTAGATTTTGCCCTCAGTGCTCTGCCTCTTAGTCATAGGAAAGGGTTTATTTTTCTTCTTTAAAAAAAAAATACATTCCTGTTTATTCCAGAATATTTAAGGTGGCTACTAATTTTTACTTTGTATAATTTGCTTGCCTTGTTTCTTTCACATTTAGGAAAACATTAATTATAATAGTTTAGTCACTCAGGTTAAGAAAAATTTTTTTAAAGACAATAGTTAAACCTCATAAAACCTAAAACCTGAATAATTTTTATTATCATATTTTAATCCCCTATTAAGTAGGTACTAAATCAAAAATTCTTTAATCCCTTGTGATTACTGAATTTTATTTCTTCCCCCAATTGATAACAATTAGTGACCCACTTGAATTTAGTGAGAAGGAAGTCTGATCTGACACATTTCCATAGGAATGTGGTTTTGTTGTTGTTTTAATCCTAAAATGTTGCTAGAAGTATTTATGTAAGTTTCTTTCATATGGATGGAGTAAGGGAAAATGGTTATAAAGAAAAAGTTTGGCGCCTGTAATCCTAGCACTCTGGGAGGCCGAGGCGGGCGGATTGCTCAAGGTCAGGAGTTCGAGGCCAGCCTGAGCTAGAGCGAGACCCCGTCTCTACTAAAAATAGAAAGAAATTAATTGGCCAACTAAATATATATATAAAAAAAAAGTTAGCCTGGCATGGTTGCGCATGCCTGTAGTCCCAGCTACTCAGGAGGTTGAGGCAGAAGGATCGCTTGAGCCCAGGAGATTGAGGTTCCTGTGAGCCAGGCTGACGCCACAGCACTCTAGCCCGGGCAACACAGTGAGACTCTGTCTCAAAAAAAAAAAAAAAAAAAGAAAAAGTTTGGGAATTGGTTCTTCTTTGTTTTCATTATCCGAACTGTCCTGCTCCATTCCATCTCGGCAAATCATGCCCATCCTTAAGACTTAACCTCCTGTTCCAACTCTTCCATGAAATGTTACGTGACCTTTTTAGCCCATACCAATTTTTTCTTTTTCTAAAATTATAGCATTTATCATCTCATTATTTGGACACTTAGCTCTTGTATGTGAATGTATCACACAGAGCTATTTTTATACAGAAAGGCATACAGTTTACAAGATGGCGAGAACGTTCCGTTATATTTATTCAACTTCTGTTGCATTGTGTTTCTATGATTGAGTTCATAATAGAAGTACAGTCATTGTTGAATTGAGTTTTGATCAAGAGATGTTTGTTGTCTGTATATTAGAAGGTAGGAATTTCAATGTCCTTAGTTTAATAATCAACAAAGACATCACCTTTAGTTGGTTGTACATGTATGTGTTTTATTTATTTATTTATTTATATATTTTTTTATTTGACAGATGTGTTTTATTTTTTAAAAGACTTATATGGCATATATGACTCTATATTATTAATCCTAGGTGGTGAAATTACTTTCTCAAGGTCATAAACCAAACAGTTTAAAGTCTTAAGGAAAGTTCAATTTCTGATTCATCTGGTATTCTTTTCCCTTTTCCAAGCTATCTATATGATGTTTCTCTGATACCTTCAGAAAGATTTAAACACTTTGATTAAAAGGTTTTTAATAATAATAAAACAACTATACACGTAAAAGATATTCACTTTTTATAACTCTTGCTTGGTACTACTTTAAAATTACTTTATTATATAGTAAGTATGAAGGTTACATACCACAAAGAAATAACGAAATATTTGAACTGAATAAAAATAAAAACATAACATCAAAACTCATGGAATGTAGAAAAAGCAGTCGTTTGTGGGAAATTTATAGCATTGTGTGCTTATGTTAGGAAAGGAGAAAGTTCTCAAATCAATGATTTAATAAGCTTTTCTACCTTAGGAAACTAGAAAAAGATAAGCAAGTTAAACCAAAAATATATATACTTTGTATACACATACTATGTAGACTATATATGTTCTATTGTTTTAAAATTTTAATTCATATTATCTTCAATCCAAAAAATTTATTTTTTGGAACCTATCCTATAGAAATATTTACACATGTGCAAAAAGATATCTGTGCACATATGTTTGTGGAGGATCATTTGGAGTAATGAAAAAGCGTAAATAAAGTGAATGATTAAATAAATTACGCTAAATCTATACTATGGAATTCTATGTACTTATTAAAAAGATTGATATCAATCTGTAGGTTCCAATGTATGTAGGTTTCTAAGACATATTATTAAGGGAATAGTGCACATGTTAGAATGCTTTGTATATAATGATCCCATTTATATGAAATTAAACCATATGTCTATGTATCTTAGATGTGTAAATTCAGTAAAAAAATTCTGTATGATTTTATATGTATATTGAGTTGGCATGGAATTATGGGTTAGGGTTATGATGAATTGAGACTTTCATTTTATGCTGTAAATAAACTTTTTTATTTGAAATTTTGGAATGAACATGTATCATGTATTACTTAGATAATTAAAACATTAATGTTATGAATACTAAGAAACAATAGAATGGAATAAATATTATGGAACATTTATATTATATTCTGTAGCATTTTAAGTGGATAATATGTTTGCCTTAATGAAATACAAAATAAATTTAAGCAATTTATGTACAGCATAACAATAACCAATAGTTGAAAAGCCTACAAGAGAAGAAAAAACATGGAACATAGAGCATTAGCAGATTATTTTCAAAGGTACCGAAATGTGGATAACTTCAACTTTCTAACTCCAGAAGCCAGTGCAATGGAGTTAATTTATCAAATTATTTTTTAAAAATGGTATAAGATAAGAGGAAGTAGCTAATTTCTGATTAGTATGTGATGGCAATTGAAAATCATTTTGACATGTCAACTTAAATGTATATGTGTATTTCTACTGAAATGCACTTAATCTAAAGAGCTATGGAGGATATTTTCCACAACTTTAGTAATGGAAGGGAGGTTGCTTGGGAAACTAGTTTTAGAAACTAGGTGTAGAAATTATATTAATACCAAGACATGGAGCCTGGGATTAGGGAGTAAGGTACCAAGAGGGAAGTAGAGGTAGATAATAATTAATCAAATATAAATAAGAATATTAAGGAAGGGCAAGGAGTGTTGCTTTTTATTATGCTATAGTTACAAAGTATTAATACAATTTAGGTAATTTTGGGATTAAAAGCTTTTATTAGAAGCGCTAATAAAAGTAAGAAAAATGTCAGTTCCTCTAAGTAAACCAATGACTAAATAGGGGAGAAAGGAAAACCAAGTTTAAAACTCTTTATGTAACATGAATACTGATCAGAAGTTATTATATAGAGTGAGTGTGAGAAGTTGAAGAGTTCTCTATCACAGTTTTAAAATTATATTTTCATTTGATGATAATCATGTGGGTGACAAATTTATAACCAACTGTAGCCAAGTGATTTCAGTGCTTGACTTGCATTTATTTTGTGATTTTTATTGGCACAGCTTCAGCTTTTTAAGTTGGGCACAATAAGAAAAGCCACTGAGGAAAATTTAAACACTTTTGACTAAATAAAAATTATTTTTAGTTAAAAAAGTAATTGAAGAAATAATATTTGTAGCTAGTATGTTAGGCAAAGAGTGACTCTCTTTTTTAAATTAATAAATGCATAATATATAAAAATATTTAGCAGACAAATAAAGTAATTAGCACAAATTGTAAGAAAATAATTAATGTCCCAATAAATGACCTGGGAGAGGAAAGAAAGAGGTAAGATATGAATTGAGTAAACAACCATGTATAGACATCTTCAAGTCTTGGTGTTAATAAAAAGGCAAATAAGAATTAACAATGATCTATCGTCTGAAGTTGACAAAAGTTTAGTGAAATTGGTACTTTCATATATGCTGGTAGCACTGCAAATTAATATAGCCTTTTTGGAGAGGATTTTGGCAGTATCTATCAAGAGTCATAAAAAACACTTGTACTCTCTGGCCCAATTATCCTTAACCTCAAAAATCAGACAGAAATTTAAAAACAATGATGTTAATAATGTTTTAGATGATGGAGTCATGGTGAACTTTTTTTCTATACCCCTATTATCCACATTATGACAGGATCACTTCTCAGTGTAAAAATATATCCATATAAATTTGTTTGGAAGCATGTTAAGTTTCAAAGGCTTTTCTCAGAATGATAGATTTAAAAATCTACCAATCTTTTGTCTTTGTATTGTCTTGATCAAAAATGTTTTACTCAATAAGGGATATTGTTGAATTCTTTAAAGAATTAATACTATTAATGGAAGCCATACATTATTACATCAATTTTTCTGTGTTTTTTTTTCATGAAAAAGAGATAGATAATCCAAATGTAGGTTATAACAACAATTTAAAAACACACACAAGGATATCTTAGATTGGTGTGATTTTCACCCATTTTCTTTCTTCCTGTATCTACAGGACTGTTCATTAAAATCAATACTGAGAATGAAGACGGCAGGCAGTTCCTCACTAAGGAGAGATGAAGGCAGGAATATGAGCTAGTGTATTTTAGGAGAAATGATTTACAGATGTAATATATAATTTACAGATGTGATAATATGCAAACTTGTTTTAGTTAACCTTTTTTCAGTGGAATGTTCTGTTAACTGTAACAATATTTCACCAGTCCAATTTGTTAACATGTTTCCTGTGGAAGTTCATCATGACAAAGGATAGGCATATAGTAGCGATCTCTACAAGCCAGCATGAATATAGTAAAAATGAAGCCGATTAACTAAGCTCATTTCCTTCTTAGAACAGTGTAGCCAGGCTGGAGATAAGGACAGAGGAATAGATGTAATATATCTGGACTTTATTGAGCCATCTGACAAGGTCCTTCATGAAGGCAAAATGTGGAAATATGGTTTGGATATTGGTATCTTTATGTGGGTAAGTGATGGTTCAGAGGGCCATCCCTGAATGATTAGTGTCAACCTGAAGTGAGATTTCTAAGCATCTGTCAGTCAGTGGATGATGATAAGGGATAAAAAAAAGTTTGAAGTTACCTGATGCTTAGAGTTCTGAGGAGTAGTTAATATGTAGGATAAGGAAATTAGTTTTCTGAAGCTTTAAACAGCCTGGAATTAAGAAGATTATATTTATTGGGGTTGAATATAAAATGTCATGCTTTGGTTTAAAAAATCAGTCACTAAAGTATGAGAGCGGGGAGTGAGGAAGACAGAAAGACACGGAGATAAGGGGAGTACTGTGACTGGGACAGCAGGATAGGAGAGCTCGTAGACATGGTCCCCGTCTGTTGTTTACATATCAGGTCACATAAGGAGTAAGTCAATTTTGGTCACCGCATTTTAAGCAGGACACTGACAAACTCGAACAAAGGGGAGTTTCTAGAATATAGGAAGGTCTGGAACTATGTCAGAGGAAATATTTAAAGGAATAAGGATATGTTGCCAGAAGAGAAGAGAAGTCTAAGGAGAATTGTGGATCTCTTTATTTGTGAATTCAGTGTTACAGGAAATATCAAACTTGGTCTGTGTGGTAAGAGTCCTAAGAGCCCCCAGTTGCTAGGACCTGCCCTGGACCAGGCATTGCTCTCCATGCTTGACATGTATTCAGCCACTCCCCATCCTCACAGTGATCTTGTGAGGCAGCTGCCATTGTTTAGTATCTTTATCTTCTAGTTGTAGAAATGGAAGCACATCCAGTGATGTAACTGGCCCGGGTCCCACACAGGTAATAGATGGTAGAATCAGAACCTAAGCCTGAGCCATGATCTTGACCTCCACTCTCAACGCACACCCATGGAGTTCCAGGGGGCAGAAATTGAACCTGTGTGTAAATGGTACTGTGAGAAATATTTTGAGTTGTTTCAAGATAGTTCTTGTCTAAAGAACACTTCAAGTGTGCAATGGTTTGTCTTGTGAGAAAGTAAATTTCCTGACGCGAGCATGTTGAAGTATCTGTTGAGGGCTGCCCTACCGCTTAAGGTCTCTTCCAGATCCGAGATTCTATGACATTCTGTTCATTTGCCTGATTAGACTTTCACCCCCTCTCTTGATAGACCAACTTCTCTGGTTCCACCACTGACTCATTTACTTACGTACCTGTCTAGCTGGATTTCCTTATACCAGGGCTTTTGCCTGCTTCCTCGGTTGCCATTCAAATACAAATGTGAAACTTTTTCTATTGTTTTGTCTTACTTTTCTCTAAAAGGTAAAATTGTAAATGCTATAATTATAACATCTCCCACCAGGAAGGGATTTAGATGCTGATCACCCAGGCCTTTGCTTCTCAAACTGAGGGAGTGCGCAAGTGCCAGGAGTGTATGAGGCTACCTGCATGTTTCCTGGAGTGTTGGATTCACTTGATTATGTTGTGGGAAAGCAGTTTTACTATTCAGGTAACATTCATATTAAAACAAACATAGACTTTCCTGTTTTGTAAGATGCAAAGTTCTCATGAATTTTTAAGATAAAATAGGACATTTCAAAGAAACTTCCAGCATGCAGAGGCTGCTTCAGGCTATGCCCTCAGATCCCCCAGGGGGTACTGTTCATTTTCACTGCTGCTAGGAGTTGGTGGAAAAGTTTTAAAAGCACGTATCCGGTCTAATCCTCACTTTTTTATAATGAGGGAATTGACTGACATTCAGAGGAAATGAATGACTTGTGCCTTCTGAGCCTCGGTTTCCTTCTTCAGTTTTCATTTTAAGCCCCTCCCTTATAGAAAGCATCGTGCCATGAACTGTAATGAAGTAAAAACAGCAATGTAGTATTTTAAAATATCTTAGCCAAAATGCAGGCGTAAAGTGTGCAGATGTGGAAAGAAAAACATCAAACACATGGGATAAATACTCGCACAAATATCCTGTAAAGCCTAAGCTTTCATCAAGATTTCCTGTTTCTTTCCTGTATAACCTGTTGGAACACAAAGACAATTCTAATTGTCTTTTCACAAACCTCATTCAAGTTGGAAACAAACAACCTCAAGTTGGAAACAAACAACAAGCAGGCATGCTAGGATTTCCTGAACTGTGGGGATTTTTTTGGCAATCCCATTATGTCATCCTTTAATCTTATATTTTGTATCTTCTTTTTTCACTACAAAGCCTTTGAAGAAAAATGTAGTTCAGCAGATCAACAAGTGCTTAAATTCTCCAAGAAAGAATAAATGCTTCTTGTCACTGGTTACCAAAAACATCGAAGGGCCAACCTCTTAAAAGCTACTGTTATTTGAAAACAAACTATTTTGGTAGCAAAGACAAAACAAATATACAAGATAAGCAAGTGAGAAATTTTAAATTAAGATCTGTTGGAATATTTAAAAATCAGATAGCATGTGATTCTTAATCCTTTCCTTTGTAAATATACTAGTCTTTAATTATCTCAGTAATACAACCTAAAACAGAAGCTTCTTTTAAATGAGACTAATCTACACTGGAAAAGGAAACAGTAGAAAGCAAGAAATAGAGGAAACAGGGAAGACACTCACTAGCACAGGTTTCCAAGAGGGTGGAGATGTGTGGCCAAGAGCCGTGTCACTGGGTGGAGGTGTTGGCCTTGGAGAGGAAGGGCAGGCTTTTGCTGTAACTAGAGAAGAGAAGGACAGATGCACAGAAATGAGTAGACCTGCGGTAGGCAGGTGAGGATGTTCTTATTACTGGAGGGGTTTCTTTGTGACGTAGGAGGCAAGATCATTTGTTGACACTGGGGGAAATCACATGGATGGGAGAGCTGATGCAAGTGGGAATTGTTTGAAATTATTTTGGTGATAGTAAGACTGATCTGACCAGAAAGCCAGGTAAAATTTCTCTTCCAGTATTGAGGTTCCAGATGAGGTTAATGACCATGAATTTATGGGTCTCTCTAAAATCTCTTCAAGATAGATTTTTATGTTTTATTGATTTCTAAATATGAATTTATTGTACATCCAGTATATGGCTTTTATTCTCTTTGCCTTATTCCTCTTGCTCAGCTTATCATGCTCTTTTTAAAAGTATTTTTTCTTTGGCCTTCTTTTCTCCAATTTGTAATAAATAATTTTTGAGCCCCAACTACATACGTATCAACTACTCTGCTCCTCAGTGGTGATCAAGACAAATACAATCTTTGATTTAATGATGCTCTCAGTCTTTCAAATTATACATTTCGATAACCCCCTAATTTAGGGAATGAGGCTATACTACAGGTCACAAATTTGTCCTGCGGGCAATAGGCAGAGTACCAGATTCTTAGTCCTTGGGCTGCTAGAATCAGAGACCAAGGTAATGAAGCTATGGAGCCTGGGCTCTTGGTCCAGGCTGAGGGTTCAGAGCCTGGACTCATAGAATGGGAATTGATATTTAGTGAAAGGCAATTGAAGCAGGGTCTCCTCTTCCTTTTTCTTTTCTTCTTCTTCTTTTTTTTTGGGGGGGGGCCTGAAACTTTTCTCATCTAAGTTAAAACAAATTATACCTTTATCTAGAAATTTTATCCCACTTTACCTAGAGTGGAAATTAAGAGAGCAAAGGTGAAGGCAATTCTTCTCAGTAACTGTGGCATGAAGTGTTCATGTTTGGTTTTAGAGATACTCTATTTAAAAATTTTTCCTAGATGATGATATGACTAACTCATTATTCTCTAAATACATGAAAAATATAAAATTGAAATAATGCCTTCTCAATCATTCATTATTTAGCTCATGTTTATTGAGCAGTTACTTTGTGCTAAACGCTGTTCTAGGTGCTTAGGATATGACAGTGAACAAAGTAGAGCCTTTACCCTTATGGGAGAGGAAAGAAGCACCACCAGCACTACTACTGCACACGCACAAGCCCTCTCTCAATATATAATGTTAGTTAACGTGAGGTCATGATAATTGCTATGAAGGAAAATAAAGCAGGCTAAGGTGTTTGTGAGTGAAAGGGCTACTTTATATATGTTGTTATTTTATATAATGTGTTATTGTAAGTAAGGTTGTTAGTGAAGGACTCTACCGAAGTGCTATTCAAAGTAAGACCTGAAATGAAGTGAAGGAAGAAACCATACAGAAGCTTGAGGTAAGGAAAGAGCATTCCAGGCAGAGGGTAGAGCAGGTGTGACAGCTGTGAGATGGTTGGTGTGTGGCTGGAATGGAGCAAGCTGGGGAGAGAATGCTGGGAGCTGAGGCTGAGGAGAGGGCAGATTATATCAAGTCCTGTGGACATGGGCGGGAAGCCACTGGGGCATTTGAGCACGATCTGGTTTGCATTTTAAAGAGATCAGCGAGCCTGCTCTGGAGTATTGATTGCGGTGAGGGCAGGAGAGGCAGCAGGGAAGCCAGTTAGGAGACGATTGCAGTAGGCTGGCAAGAGTAGGCTGGAGCGAGGGGGTGGTGAAAGTGATGGCAAGTGTCATATTTAAGATATTTGGGTCAGATTTTGCAGGGAGGACTTGTTAATCTACGTGAAATGGAATGTGAGGCAAAGAGGGAATTCAAACGTGACTTAGACGTTTTCCAGCTGAGCAGTCTGGTGAATGGTGGTAATAGACATTAAGACATGAGTAGAGAGAAAAGACAGGAAGTTCCAGGACTGAGCCCAGGGACACACCAACAATTAGAGATGGGGAAGAGGTGAAGGAAGCAGCAAATGAGACTGAGAAGGAGCAGCCAGTGATTTAAAGGAAAAACTTAGAAGGGGTGATTTCCCATAAGCCATGTGCAGTAAGTGCTTCAGGAAGGAGGAAATGAGTAACCATTTGTTTCAGATGTTGCCAAGAGGCGAACTTAGATGGGGACTGAGAACTGACCGTTGGGTTTGGCAAGAAGGTCTTTAGCACCCTGACAAGACCAGTTTCAGCAGAAGGTGGGTGTAGAATGATATGGTGGAGAGAGAAGGGGATGTGAACAACTTTTTGGGGGAAATTTTTTAAAGAAAGGGAAACAGAGAAATGGGTGGTAGCTAGAGGGGTATGTAGCTTCAAGGGAAAGTTTTTTTAAAAATGAGATACAGTAAAAATGTTTTTGGTGATGAGAATGATCCAATGGAGAAGGAAATATTGATGATGCAGACTGATAGGATAATTATGATAGCAACAGGCTTAATTTGGCAAGAGGGGATGGAAACGAGTGCACGGATGGAAAGACTCTTCTTAGATAGCAGCAAGGCCAGCCATCCCTTCCAGCCACAGGAAAGGCAGAGACCATGCAGGTGGACAAGCCAATTTGATGATGAGGAAGATGAAGTAGCTCTTTTCTGCCTATTTCTAATTCTATTTTTTGGTTGTTCCTGAATGCCACATTGTTCCAGTCGAAATGATGAATAAGTACAAAGCATTGTGGTGGGTGAGGTACAGAAAGTAAAAAGAAAGGACGTAGTCCTGTAGGTCAGAGGAGTATATGACCTGGTTGACCTTTTGTCCTCCTAAATGCCATGCTAGCTGGCAAACTCAGGAGATTTTTATAGTTCAACAGCAGAGATGTACTATAATAGGTTAAGACAAATGCAGATTTCCTCAGGAATTGAATGTGTTTTAGAGAAACAGACATAAGGTAAAATAAATTATACAGTCACGACATGTTTTGTCCAAAAATTTTGAACTCCACTGAGAAGGGCGGATTCTTAATTAATTTTCTCAGTTTGTGTTACTGGAGTTGGCCATCATTAAACCACGAAAGAAAAAACCTCTTAAAGCATTTAACTATTTGAATCCTTCCTGAATTTCAACTGAGATCTGGCAGATAAAAACACAGAAAGTAACAGCTAATTTTTCAAAAAGTGTTAAAAGCTCAGGGTAGTTGCCACTGGTCACCTGCAGGTGCTGCGTAAGTATTTTGAGGTAATAAGTGAGAAAGATGCCGCAGAAGACGATACTTGCTTTCGGCGCAGGCTTTATTTATCAACTTCCTGGTCTCTGTTGTGTTTCCATCCTTTAGTTCTTAATGTATCATGAGCCTTGGGAGCTTCAGCAAATAGTCGTCCTGGCCATTAATGGTTGACTGGAGAGGAAAGGGAATGAAGAAGCCGTGCATACTGGCAGGCCCTCCTTGCACCATCTCTAATAGCAATTATCACAGCAATTAAACTTTTAAATAAAGAGAACTTGCATGGCTAAATTGAACTGTTGATGGACAGATTTCATGGATGGATCTTTTTGTTGTAGCAAGTATTTAATATTGGAGCCACATGGCCACCCACAGATGACACATTCTATTTCTGTTATTGACACACTGCTTGCTTTTTACTATTTTTTGTGCCTACTTCTGTAAGATGTTGTTCAGAAAGATCATATCGTGGTACTTCTTATGCCAAATTGTGATTTTCCTCTAACTCCAAAGACTCAGAGAAGATTGCACGTCCTCAAGTTTATCTTTAAGGAGCTCTTTATTTTTTACATAATGGAACGTCTAATAGCACATTTTACATTATATAACTGCAATTAATAAAAAAGATTTCAACATCTTTTAGTAAGAATATAAAATCAGTCTAGTGACACTGTGCTAACTTTACAGTAGGCTGGGTCCTACTGGAGCTAAATTTCTGGAGCTTTAGAGAATTTAGAAACTTACTTCAATATTTCAGGTATGCTATTTTGCAAATGTAAGTTGCTCAGAGACTTGATTTAGTGATGTTAAGTCCATATTCTCATTAAACAGAAATTACCAGGGCCTGATGTTCCTGTTTCTTAGTGTGGATCTTAATGCCATGAGTCTAATGAACTCTATAAAAGTAGTACTAAATTTCACAACCAAGAAGCAAAAGTTTTCCACAGAGAGCTCTTGAGTAGGATGTGGGATGATGTGGGATAAAGTGTTACCTGGCAAGCCCTATGAAAAAATCCCTGTCTATTCATGGCCAACACTTTAAAGCAAAGTATTCCTTGAACTATTAGTCTGATACTCAATATAATTTTTGATAGAGTTTACAATGTTTGAATGTCCTTTATCTCTCTTTTTAAAAAATGTAGCATGTTTACAATAGTTTGTGATTTTAGTAGGTGGTAGTCTTTTCTACTGCTGCCCTACTGTTCCAGTCATGCTGGAACTGCCTTGACATAGTATTGAGGAAGAGTCACAGGTATCAGGAAAATGAGCTTATAAGAGTGGTTTTGTTACTTTAGACCAGAGAACCCCCCCTGTGGGAGGGCCTAGATGATACTGCCTTCACTAGAGTGCTGAGAGCACACTGGTGGTAGGGGCACCGGTGCCCCGTAGCAGCTTCACGGTGGCTTCCTCTGTATTCCAGGGATGCTGGTGAGAGATGCTGCTGTGGAACTGAGCTGCCTACTTTCAACAGGAAGATAGGGTGCCAAAATGGCAGCTACCATGTGAGACACTTGAATCAGATAGAAGGTAGAAGTGACTGCTGTAATGGGCAGCAAGGATAGATTGGCAGTCAAGGTGTCTTGCTGGCCGTGCGTGGTGGCTCACGCCTGTAATCCTAGCACTCTGAGAGACCAAGGCGGGAGGATTGCTTGAGCTCAGGAGTTCAAAACCAGCCTGAGCAAGAGCGAGACCCTGTCTCTACTAAAAAAATAAAAAGAAATTAGCTGGACAACTAAAAATATATAGAAAAAATTAGCCTGGCATGATGACACATGCCTGTAGTCCCAGCTACTTGGGAGGCTGAGGCAGAAGGATTGCTTGAGCTCAAGAATTTGAGGTTGCTGTGAGCTAGGCTGATGCCATGGGACTCTCTAGGCGGGGCAACAAAGTGAGACTTTGTCCCGCCCCCCCCCCCCAAAAAAGGTGTCTTGCCATGCAGGGGTTTGTGGTGATAGTGACCATGATCTTCTGAGGGATACGGTAGACAGAGAGCCAATGAGAATAATACTTTGTTTGTACGACATCAAGAAAAGAAGTCTAGAACTGGTGACTGAACTTTACACACTTTTCCGCTTCAGAGGAAAATCACGATCCTCTGCTAAGTTTCCAGATCTAATTCAGCTGATAGACCCAGAACCCATTTGTTTGAAGGGAGACCACATCCTTTAAGACTCTTGCACCAGCATAACAAGCAAATATTCCAACAGGAGCTGTTGCCATTAGACATGGTGATTTACTGCACACAAAGAAGAAAGCAAAAATTCTAACCCAAATATTATCTTCCAGAAATGACTGATGTTAATCTTAGGTGAACATTATTCTAGAAATTTCTATGAGAGATAGATAAATAGAAGGATAAGTAGATATATAGACAAAAGCGATTTTTAAGAAACAGAACCGTGCTACATTTGGCATGTTTATTAAAGTACTAAATTTAATTTTATATGAAATTAGTTTAAGAAGGGAAACTGAAAGATTTCTATAGTTTAGAAATATATTTTTTTACCACATCAGACAGAATGTTGAGAAATAGAGATTAAACATACATTGAGGTTAGAATAATTTTTAAATTTTATGTTCTATTTTGAGGATATTAGTTACTTCCTACTATAGAAAAAGAAAATTGAATTGCTTACAATTCCTTCTGCCCACCTCTACCACTCTATTTTGTCAACTGTAGTAGTGTAATACATTGTTGAGGGTTGTGACGTTTATGTGTTCTATAACCATAATTCTCATAGTTATATAGACTTAGTTTTTTATTTACATCAATTATGTGCTCACCACCAGGACTTTTAGCACGACTTTATATGTGAGTACTTTCTTTTGATCTATTGGCTATTGAGATTTCATCAAGTAACTTTTTCAAGAAGGGCTGGTAGCTGTATTCACTGTGTTTTTGCATGCTTGGGGGTCACTGTATGTTCCCTTGTTCTTGAAGGATAGCTTGGCTGGGCATACAATTCTGTGGTCATCCTTTCTCCCCCTGAAGCTTTGTATGCATTGTTCCATTGTCTTTTGGAACTAAACATCGCTCTTAATGTGGCTTCTCTAATCATCTCAAGTATTTTTTTTTTGCTAGAGTGGTTTGGGATATAGTCCTTGAGTTCTTCAATGTTTGAACTTCTAGTATGCTTGAGTCGTTCTTTTCCTCAATTGGAATCAATTTTTCTTGGTATGTAGAGTGTCTTTTTTGTATATTCAGCTCTTTATTCATTTAGGGAAATTTTCTTGTATCATATCTGTGTAAACATGAATTTTCCTTTCCTATTTTCTTTCTACATTATCATCTCTTTCCTGGGCCTTTACTGTGATTGTCCCAAGCCTTTTGCTCATATTGGTAATTTAATTTTCAGCTGTTTATTCAGCTCATTGTTTTTTGTTTTTTTTTTTTGAGCCAGAGTCTCACTCTGTTGCCCGGGCTAGACTGAGTGCCGTGGCGTCAGCTTAGCTCACAGCAACCTCAAACTCCTGGGCTCAAGCGATCCTCCTGCCTCAGCCTCCGGAGTAGCTGGGACTACAGGCACGCACCACCATGCCCAGCTAATTTTTTCTATATATATCTTTAGTTGGCCAATTAATTTCTTTCTTTCTATTTATAGTAGAGACAGGGTCTCACTCTTGCTCAGGCTGGT